>CAUYLG010002331.1:0-13836 GCA_963573385.1 Cacajao melanocephalus | reverse complement strand
TTGTTAAACACAATTATTGGCATAATAGAGGTTTTTAATACCCATTTTTAGACTGTATTCTAGCCTGGGCAGTAGAACAAGAATCCTGTTCTCTCTCCCTCTTTTTCTTCCTCTTTCTTTCTCTCGTACATTCTTTTTTTTCTTTCTTTCACTCTCACTTTCTTTCCTCTCTTTTCCTTTCTTTCAAAAAAAAAAATAAAAAAAAGAAAAAAAAAAAAGAAAAAAAAAAAAAGAAAATTCTCTTTACTACCTTTGCAATTTTTTGTCAATCTAAAACTGCCCTAAAATAGAAAGTGTATCTTTAAAAATTACCTTATTATCTCTCATGCCTTTGTATATAAATTTTAGAAATGGCTTGTCAGTTTCTTCAATAAAGTCTACTGATATTTTATCTGGGACTTAATGCCATTAATATTTTTGGATTAATTTAAAAATAACTGGCCCCTTAACAATAGTGTGCCTTATAAACCATAAATATTATCTATCTCTCCATTAATTTAGGTCTTTATAAATTACTTTCAGCAGATTTGCAGTTTTCAGTGTAGGATTCTTGGACATCATTTGTTCAACTTCAAGTTTTTTGTTACTATTGTAAGTGGTATATATTTTGTATTTTCTTTTCTCTCTGTTTGTGGATGGTATATAGAAATATAATCGATGTTTGTATACTGATTTTCTACCCAGTCACTTGGCAATATTTACTTATTAAAGATGTTGTCACTAAAATCCTTTGTATTTTTAAAGTATTCATTTATGAATAAAATAACATTATCTTTCCTTTCCAATCCTTATGACTTTGATTTATTTTCCCTATATATTTTTATTTATTTATTGCACTTGGCAGGACTACTACTAGCACAATGTCAATAGAAGTGGTACATGGAGCACCTCTCTCATTCTCAAACTCAGGGGAAAAGCTGAAAGTATTTCAACCTTTAGTATGATGCTTGCTGTATGTTTTTAAAAATAGATATTTATAATCAGAATATTTCTTGCTTGTTTGGAGTTCTGGTAATGAAAAGGCATTCAATTTTATAAAATGTCTTTTCTACATCTATTGAAATTATGTGATTTTTCTCATTTTTCTGTTAATATGTTCACATGCTTTTGCTTAATTAATCTTAAATTAATCCAACTTAGTGGTCAAGATATATTATTCTTTTCAATATATTGCTTGATTCTGTTTGCTAATATTTTATTCAGAACTTTTGCTTTTATGTTCACAGGAAAGATAAGACTGAACTTTTTTTTCTTATAATATGCTTGTCAGATTTTGGTATTAAAGATATATAAAAGAACTGCCAAGTACGCCTTCACTTTTCACTTTCTGGAAAAGTTGAATAAGAATTATGTTCTATTTAATTTATGCATTTGGAAGCCATCTAATCATATTTGTGTGTGGAGTAAAAAGTTTTAATAAAATATTTAATTTCTTTAATAGATATTAAAATATTCAGGTTTTCTATTTCTTTATCTCTCAGCTATAGTGAGTTGCATTTTTTGAAGAATTTGTCCTTTTCATCCAAGTTGTCAAGTCCATTCCCATAAAGCGGTTTGCAATATCTTTATCTTTTAAAATAATATATCTGTAGGATCTATAATGAGATCTCTTCTTTACTTTCAAATATTGGTAATTTGTCTTTTCCCGCTCTTCTTTTTCTCTTGACCAATCTTGCTGCGAGTTTATCACTTCTTTATCCCTTTCTAAAAAACAAATTTAGGACTATTAACTTTGTTGTACCTTTTAGAAAATTGATTTATGGGCTTATCTCTATTGTTTTCTTACTTTTTGTTTCCTTCAGTATAAATTTTTTTATAGTTTTTTAAAGATAGAGCTTAAATGATCATTTTTTTGATTTTCATTGTTTTCTGATATATGATTTAAGACTATACATTTTTCTTTAAGTACTGCTTTAGCTTCAAGTGAAAAACTATGCCCATCAGTGATAGACTGGATAAAGAAAATGTGGCACATATACACCATGGAATACTATGCAGCCATAAAAAAGGATGCCTTCATGTCCTTTGCAGGGACATGGATGAAGCTGGAAACCATCATTCTCAGCAAACTGACACAAGAACAGAAAACCAAACACTGCATGTTCTCACTCATAAGTGGGTATAGAACAATGAAAACACATGGACATAGGGAAGGGAATATCACACACCATGGCCTGTCCAGGAATGGGGGCCGTGGGGTGGGATAGCAGGGGGTGGGGAGATTGGGGAGGGATAGCATTAGGAAAGATACCTAATGTAGATGACGGGGGGATGGATGCAGCAAACCAGCACGGCACATGCATACCTACGTAACAAACCTGCACGACCTGCATATGTACCCCAAAACTTAAAGTATAATAAAAAAAAAAGCAAAAAAAGGAAAAACTATATGTTTTATCTTCATAATTACTTGGCTCAAAATATTTTCTAATTTTAATTTTGATTTTTTCTTTGACCTACTAATTATTTAGAAGTATCTTATTAACTTCGAGGCAATAAAATATTTTCAGTTATCTTTCGATCATTCATTTTTAATTCTTTTTTTTCCCTTTTTTGTAGAGATGTGGTCTTGTCCAGGCTGGTCTTGACCTCATGGCCTCAAACAATCCTCCTGCCTTGACCTTTCAAAGTGCTAGGATTACAGTCATGAGCCGCCACGCCTGCCTGGGATTACAGGTAGGACCCGGTCTTGGTTTCTAATTTAATTCATTGATATGAGAGAACCAGTTCTAAATAATTTTAGTCATTTGGACTTTAAGACTTTCTTCATGGACCAGTATTATTGTTTATTTTGGTAAATGTGTCATGTAAGAATGAAACGCTGTCAATGTGGAAACATTGGTTCTGTGTTCTATATATGTCACTTAGGTCAAGTTGGTTAATTTTGTTCTTTACATTTTCTAAATCCTTGTCTGAGAGCAGATTATAATTTGCCTGATCTATCAGTCATTAAAAGAGATATGTTGAAACTTTTTACCATAGTTGTAAAACTGTTGACTCATTTAGTTTTTCTTTAGGTTGTTATTAAATTTGATTCATATAATTTGCAGCTATGTTATTGGGTGCTTATAGATTTAGGATTATGCCATTCTACTGAAGTGATCTCTCTGCCAATAGAAAATATTCTCTGTATCTTCCATAATACTTTTTGTCTTAAAGCCTATTTGTCTATTATTAGCATAGTTATACCAGCTTTCTTTTGGTCAATCTTTGCACAGGATATTTTGTTTGTGTCAGAGTCTCACTCTGTTGTCCAGGTTAGAGTGCAGCGGCACAATCTTGGCTCACTGCAACCTCTGCCTCCAAGGTTTAAATGATTTTCATGCCTCAGTCTTCCAAAGTGCTGGGATTACAGGTATGAGCCACCACTTCCGGCCTGCGTAGGATATTTTCCATCATCTTACGTTTCAACTTTTCTGTGTTCCTATTAGCTTTTTTCTTGAAAGTATCATAGCGGAGATTTTTTCTTTTTTAAAAAAAATATAGTACTATAACTTTTTTACTCAAAAGATTCAGTCCATTTACCTGATTAAACTGGGTTTACATGTATTATGTATTTCTGTATTACTATTGATTTCTAAGTTACTAATATGTATTATATTCTGGTTTCTTCCTTTCTTTTAATCAAATATTTTTATTATTCATTTTCCTTGTTATTCATTTAAGTATACATTTTTCTATTTTTTACTCAAGCAATTACAATTTACATTTTCAAATTATTTAAGTCTAATAAAAATTTTTACCTTTACCATTTCTCCTATAATTTGGAATCTTAAAACACTTTAAGTCCATTTACCTCCTTCCATCTTTTGTATTGTCTTTATCAAGCATCTTTGTTTTACACTTTTTGAGTCATTTCTACTATTGTCAATGCCACCACTATTACTTTATGTTTGCCAACATATTTATCATTTCCAGTTAGTTCTCTTCATTTCAAATAGTTTCATGTGTCTTGCTGGGATAATTTTTGTCCTTTCCAAAGCATTCTCTTTGCTATTTCTTTTAGTGCAGACTTGGTCATAAATTCTCTTAATTTTTGTCTTCCTAAAACAAACAAACAAAAAACTTTAATTTCCTTCCCTTTTTGAAATAAATTTTCATTGAGTTTAAAATACATGGCAGTTATCTTCTTGGGCTCCTCTTAAGATTTTATCTTTGTCTTTAATTTTTTCTGTAGTTTGACTTGATGTGCCTAGGTCTGTTTTCTTTACATTTATTTAGCTTGTGGTTCACTAATGTTTTTGGATCTGTGGATTGAAGCATTTCATTAACTTTCAAAAATTCTCAACTGCTTTGTCTTAGATTATTGCTCCTGACCTCTTCTCTCTTTTGTCTAATGGGAGTCCGGTTAAACATGCATTAGAACTTTTGGAGAAATCCTGTACAAATCTTAGCTCTGTTTGCTCAGTTGTTTCAATATTTGTCCTTTAAACTTAAATATTTTCTTACTCACCTATCTTTGAGTTCATTAATTAAAAGTCTTCTGCTGCATCTAAATTGCTGTTGGACTCATCTAATTTATTCTTAATCTTAGGTATTATATTTTTTAGTTGTAGAACATCTACTGGTTTCTTTATATGTTCAAATATTCTGGATACATTTTTCAACTTTTCATATGTTTCTTGGATTGGCATAAAGGCCTCAGTTCGGTGGGAAAGACAGACTTCTCCAGCTTGATCTAATTAAGAGGATATATAAAGTTAGCAATACCATCTAGGATACTTTGACAGACATTAAAAGTCTAAAACAGAGGATAACAGACTACGAATTTATAGATGTAAGTGTGTGTGGGAAGAACATAGTCAGTGTCTACCAGTCTCCATCTGTAAATCCAGCTTAATGTAGAAAGCTAGAAAAGTGGCAGACATGACTGGTAGTCTGCTGAATATTCATTCTCTTCTTCCTCCTCCTTTGTATTTACAGAAGCTCTGTTTTGCTTGGTGGGGGAGTGATGTGCATATATAAAATGCTTTGTCTCTCAGGCTCACTTCCAGCCAGGGGTTGACCAGGTGACAGGATCGTGGTAGAAATTTAAGGGGAGATCCATCAGATATGGAAAGCTGTTGTTGCTTTTCTGATTAAAGAGAGAGACTCATCTGGCATATGCCCCTGTTCATTTCTCTTTTCATCCTTCTTCCATCTGGAACACAGTTTCAATATCTGAAGATGAAATGGCCATCTTAAAAAAATGTCCTAAAGACAGGAATATTTTCTTGAGCAACTGCACTTTCCCCAAATGTCCCCATCTCCAGACTTCTAATTATATGGAAAAAATAAATTCACTGAAGATGATTTTGTGTTATATGTAGTCAAATGCAATCCTAATTGATGGCAATGGGAGATTACAGATTCGTATAAATTTGTACTCTAGTAGACTCTCTGGAAATCCAAGGAAATGTATTTCAAAATGAGACTCGATCAATTGTGCCATAAGAAAAACAAGCAAAGAAACAGATTTAATGAGGAAAACAAGGAAGAAGAGCACTTGGCTCTTGGGAGTTTGCTGGGAATACTGAGTGAGTCTATTCACAGCCCATGCATGATGCAACACAAAATTATTTGAAATCGAAATCCTCTTTGCTATCTATACCCCAAAGTCCTTCTCATCTCAGCATAATAAATTCTTCTAGTCTTCCTCCTTCCCTCTCAAAATGTATTCTGAAGCTTCCTCAAAATTTGTCCTGAGCCAGACTTAATTTTTCTTGCCCATCTCCCCTTACTTTCATAATTTAGTCTCTTCTCTTCTGCAAGTAGCTCTCTGTCCTTCCAATGTAAATCCATCTAATTAGTTTGGTTGCTTTTCCTTCTCCTTCTCCCTCATTATCCACATCTGTGCAACAACTCCAGGCACAGAACTGGCAAAGACAAAAATCATCCTTTGCCTAAAAAGGAAGGTGGAAACCCTTAACACCACCTTTGTCAACACAAAGAATTCAGAAGAATCAAACAAGGCTTGGTGTTATAAGGATCTAACGTCAACTCTGACACTGACCCCTCCTTTAGTTTAACTTGACTAAACTATAACTTGTATCATTCAGTCCCCTAAAAAGGAGCTAGATTGACACATTTCCCTGGCATTCGAAATTATACAGAAAACTACTTTTGAACAATAGCATAAAGCACTGCACATTCCATAAAGCACTTCTTCTCTCTGCCAATCTGGAAGCTGGGGAAACCCTTCCTTTCCCTGAGCTTGTCCTGTTTCCTCCTGCTAACTGCTGTGCTATTTAAGGAGACCCAATCTCAGTCTCTTCTGAGCTTTGAAGGCCAAATTCCAAGTTTCTGCCTTAGTAAATAGTGCCTTTGATTCTAGAGTCCATCTCACATTTTGGTTTTAGTTTCTGATACCCTTTTTATTGTCATCCGTCTTTTATCAATCTCTCATGGAGAATTCCAGCTACCAGTACTAACAGCCTTATACACAATATCACCACTGATGCCAACCTGAAATGAAATTACATATTCTTTTTGTTAGGGTGTCTAAACTTCCTGGTTTAATGAAGCAGAGTAACACTGAACATTTATCTAACTCAGTTTACAATAAGAAAATGCCTGGGTGCATGTGGTTGCATTGAAAATAAAAGCTAAAATTAACACTTCCCATACCCAAGTAAATCTTGTTACAAGCAAAAAATAAAATCAAGTTATAAGTTGGCTAAAACGCCAAACCAAATTAAATTTGATCTAATAGTGTTTACTTGTTGTAACATCTAGAAAAGTTGGGACAAGCACTGCAAACATTTTTAACCTAATTTTAAAATAAATTATGCTTAATTTCACCAGATGTATTTAAGTTGGGTCTTTGTAGACATTATTTTTTAGACTTTTTTTGCATTTAACTGACAAGAATTTGGATTATAAAAGAAAAAATATCGAAATATCTCACCTTTAAAAAGGCCTCAAAATAACATTTTAGTGCTTAAAAAAGTACAATTTAAAAAGATCTTAAATCTTTTGCTGGGTGGAAAACAAAGAGATCTAGAGGATCTCTTAAATCATGGTTGAGCAAGAATATTTTCCCCCGCAGAGAGAAGAAAAGTGGGTAGGAGGTGTGGCCTCTCCACTGATCCTGACTCCAGGGATAGCACTGAACTCTTTTTTAAATTCTTTTTGAAACAGAGTCATGCTCTGTCACCCAGGCTGGATTACAATGGAGTCATCTCAGTTCACTGCAATCTCCGCCTCCTGGGTTCAAGTGATTCTTTCACCTCAGCCTCCGGAGTAGCTGGGATTATAAGTGGGTGCCACCAGGCCCAGCTAATTTTTGTATTTTTAGTAGACATGAGGTTTTACCATGTTGGCCAGGCTGGTCTCAAACGCTTGACCTCAAGTGATCTGCCTGCCTCAGCCTCTCAAAGTGCTGAGATTACAGGCGTGAGCCACTGCGCCCAATCCCACAAACACTTTAGTGGGCAACTTCTATGTAGTTGGGGAGTTTACCTGAGAGACATAAATGCTCTAAGTAAATGTCATGTCTCCTGTCTTCCTTATAGGCTCTACTCTTCTCCTCCCTGCCCAAAATACATATATTTTCAGTGTCTCCTTGGATGAGGACAGCCAAGATGTAGAAACCATCCTCCCAAAGCCCAGGGTTGTTTGGTGTTAAAGTGTGCAGCTCTTTACTATCCTGTCATGTATCCCATGGTGTACTCTATGTTCTACTGGATAGAACAGATTAGGCTAGATATTTATGAGGACAAGCTTGTGAAGAACAAGCTGAAAAAAAAATGAATTTGAAGACCTAGAAAAGCACCAGTCCAACATTTGTAAAGCCTAAAATCCTGTTCTTCTATTACTAGAATTCTACGGATTTGCCTCGTTTTCACGTTGGCATCAGCTTAAGTGTTTACTCTGTACAGGAATCCGATTATCCAAACATCTGCTTCTCTGCACTCCTGTTCTCCCTTAATGTTGTGTTAGCATTTTTTTTTTGCCAGCTCTGTCTTTCCTGTATTCACGAAATAAACTGTCACTTCTTGATGATGGGATCATCTCTCAGATTCATTTTTAATCTTTACAGTCATAGCCTGAGACTGCAACTTTCTAGGACTATGGCAGGTGATGAGTTCTGTTGGGTTATTGAGAAAACACAGGGTTGATTAATCTTTGGTTTTTTTTTAAGCACCTATTTAATGTTCTACAAGAGAGTTATTACTCGATGCAAACAGTAGATAACACTGATAGTTGTAAATCAGAGAAACAGCTTCTTTTTTTGTTGTTGTTTTATATTTTTTCCACTCACTCTTCTCACTGTGTAACACCTTCCTGAGGCAGCTAAGAGCCTTCCACCTGTTAAGAGGTTCAGGCAGAGGCCTTGAGCTTTATGTGTTTGGTAAGGGTCATGCTAAGCACAGTTGGTTTTCTTATTAGAAAAAGACTGTTTTGTTCTATGATAAAGCTTCACACTTGTAACAAAAAAAAATCTGTAGCTGATATATATAATTGCCTTTTAAATTCTCATCTCACAGCATAACTTCATCCACATACTCATATCTCAGAGAAGCTCATGGTACAAATCATGTATACTTCCACTCCTCATTTTTTGTTGCTAAAAGGTAACATTGGCTAGTGATGGGATAGTTCTTGAAACATTAAGAATTATAGCCACCTTTGGGAGGCTGAGGCTGGGGTCAGGAGTTTAGTAAAGTCCATCTCTATTAAAATACAAAAAAATTAGCCAGATGCGGTGGTGCGTGCCTATACTCCTAGCTACTCGGGAGGCTGAGGCAGGAGAATTGCTTGATCCTGGGAGTCAAAGGTTGCAGTGAGTCACGATTGTGCCATTGAACTCCAGCCTAGGTAACAGGACAGAGCAAGACTCTATCTCAAAAAAAAAAAAAAAGAATCTTAGCCATTCCTCTCTCCTCATAGCCTTGATAAGCAATTATAACCTTAATCTATACCACTTTAAGAACCAAATCAATTCTTTTTCTTTCTATCCTCATTTTGTTCTTGTTTCTAGAGAAGTGATTTTCAAACTGTGGTCACTAGCACAACAGCATTAGCATCACCTGGGAACTTAGGAATGCAAATTCTTGGGTTTTATCCCAAACCTATTAAATCATAAACTCTGGGGATAGCGCCCAGTAATACATGTTTTAACCACTGACGCAGTGCCAGTAGCCTTGCTTCGTAGGAACTAGATGTAATGGCATAGAGAAACATTACCCATTCCACCTGTAAAGACAGGAGGACAGAAAGCAAGGCATGGCAGCCTAGGGCAAGCCTCCACAAAGCTACATAAAAGGCGTGCTCTGCCAATTCACATGTTGGCACCACAGACCTGATTAAGGTAAACACCTCCGGAAGACAACTGATTTTGAATTTGAGAAGTGATTGCACACCATAATCGGTCAATTGCATGTGTATGAACAGGAGCGTCTGCTACTCACATTTTCAAAACTACCTTTTCCACAGGTACATTCCAGAGCGCAACAAACCATTTCCATATGTGGGGGCTGATCTCTCAACTATATATCTCACCTGCCTTTTGTGTCATCACAGATTTCTTTAGAAGTTAAAGTTCACTTCAAAGTCATGGTGAAGTCAAAACTTTTCCAGGTGCAAAGATTTGTCTTTAGAGATGTGAGTGATCAAGAGAGGGCTATCTTCCAGCTAACCGACCTTAAAGCTCATCTCTGCCCACAATGGAACTATGTGAGAGGCTTTATTAACACATCAATGTTTGGGCCCCAACTCCCAAATATTTTGACTTACTCATTTTAAGGTGGGGTTTAAGAGTTGGTATTTTTTAAAAACTACCCCATATTCTTCTACTGTGTAGCCCAGTTATAAAATCACTGAATTAAATCAATATTTATTAAGCATTTAATATAAGTGAGTCTCTTGGTAACTGGAAGATTCGAAAGAACATAAGGCAAGAGAGTGTGTCTTCAAGAAGCAGAGAATGGTGGATTGTGGAGCAAAATATACACATCTAACTGGAACCTACAGCAGACTGTGGTAAGTGCTACGTTAGAACTACACACAGTATATAACCCAGGCCAAAGAGTGGGTAGAGTTTATTCTGAGTGGTAACAACTGGGTGTGGCTTCACAGAGGAAATTAAATTTGAATTTGGTTTTGAAGGGATTGTAACAAACAAGGGAAAAAGAACACATTAGTTAAAAAAAACAAAAACAAAAGCCTGGAGGCAAGGAAGTTCAAGCATTTTGGAGGGATAGGTCACTATCATATAGTCACAATATATAGGGAAGGAAGTTGGCAAGGTGGACTGGAGCCAGTTCGAAGAACTTTGAACACGATGCTAAAAATCTGCATCTTACACACAATGAAGAGTAACATTATGATAGGCGTTTAAGAAAGACATCTCATTTAGAAGATAACTGTTATTTACACGAATTAAGGTTTTGTTAACCACATTTAGCCAGTGAAACACTTCCTGAGCATTTTGTTTACTTTGTTGCAAGCTCCTGAGCTGGACACTATGAGGGACTAAAAAAAAATACTCAAGTCAAAAATTTTTCTCTAAGTTCTTCTAATAGATTGTTGAAACACATACTCTCATAATTCTATTACAAAAAATGGAATTTTGTGGGTCAAATAGCTGATTTGTGTTTTTGCTGTTAATCATTCTTGTTTTTTAAAAAGCATCTTATATATGGTAAAAGTAGCTTACTGGAGCCACTTCGAACTTTATTCTAATGGCTGGTTGTATAAAACACGCATTAAAATACTCTGGGCTTGTAGGGAATACTTATGCCCTGAAGACCATTGTGAAGAAGGGCAACATTCCAGGACAAGCTTCTTGCTCAAAAAAGATTTCTGCGGTTCAGGCACCTTTCAGTGATGATAAATGGCATGCCTGGTCCCACGTGTGGGCATTTGTATGCAGCTGTTTTTTTGTCTGATTTTCTTTTATCCAGAAAAGAAGTCACATTCACTTCTCTTTTGCCATTAGTATAAGCAATAACTCCACCTCCCTGGAAAATGCACTGTTTATTCAAATTATCGATATCTCTTATGGTGAGACCTAAGAGCACCATGCAGCCTGAGCCTCAGACTACCAGTTGCTTGCAGTAACCTTGAGTAGGTCATTTTCCCTCTCTAAATTTCTTTTTCTCAAAGTAGGAAAAGAATAGTACCTGTGGCATAGAAATTGGGTAAGTTAAAGGAAATAACATTGCTAAAAAAAAATTGAAGTTTTATTACTAAAACGACATGCAGGGCTTTGTGGATGCTGGGGAAGGAGAGAACAAAATGAGATCCAGCATCTGCCTCCCTGGCAGGTCAGTCGAGTAAGTCACCTGCGTTGCCTTTCTCAACCTTGTCTGTTTATATCTCCAACCTACAGCTTGGATCTGCTGAGTCCTGAGCTAAAGAGAATGAAACCTGGTGCAGAGTGAGGGTCCCCTTCTCAACAGCAAGTTTTGTCTAGACTCGGTCTTGCCAGAGACCTGGTGGGAGCTAAGGCCTGGGCACCCATGCGGCCCCTAAGCTGCAGAAAGATACAAGAGATACAGGTGACCTCCAGAAGCCAGAAAAGTTAAGGAAGCAAATTCTCCCTGATATGATTTGGCTTTGTGTCCCCAATCATATCTCATCTCATAGCTCCCATAATTTCCACATGTTGTGGGAGGGACGTGGCGGGAGATGATTGAATCATGGGAGTGGGTCTTTCCCATGCTGTTCTCATGGTAGTGAATGGGTCTCACAAGATCTGATGGGTTTAAAAATGGGAGTTTCTCTGCATAAGCTCTCTGTTTGCCTGCCACTGTTCACATGTGACTTGCTCCTCCTTGCCTTCCACCATGATTGTGAGGCTTTCCCAGCCACATGGAACTGTGAGTTCTCCATTAACCCTTTTTCCTTTGTAAATTCCCCAGTCTTAGGTATGTCTTTATCAGCAGCATGAAAATTGAGAAACACACTGCCCTAGAGTTTCTAGAAAGGACCAGGGCTACTGATGCCACAACTTTAGCCCAGTGAGACTGATTTCAGATTTCTCACTTCCAAAACTAAAAGAGAATTAATTTACATTATTTAAAGCAACCAAGTTTGTGATAATTTGTTATAGCAGTTATGGGAAACTAAGACAATAAAATTAGACAATAAAAGGTTCAAACCAGACTTTGACTGCTCAATTGGGAAACTTTGTTTATATTCTGTAGGCTATTCCTGGCTTCATTGTAAGAGTGTAGCAGAGACTCCTGCTTCAACCTGAACAGGTTTTATCTCCTTTAATAAAGGCAATTGTATAATAATAATGATAATAATAATAACTCTCTCTTCTAGAGACTCCTGCTGCCATACCATTTCTACATGCCTCCATCTTCCTTTCCTAGAGAAACCCTTTTAATCTGGATGTCAGACTTGATGGGATCCAAGTTCATCACACTCTTGATGGGCTGCTGGCTGCCTCTCAGCAGCCCCATAGCCAGGAGGGTTGACTTATCCTTCGCCCAATCCACCTTATGGTCAAGGCCAGGTCTATTGTAACTGGAACGTATTGTAACAATCAGTTCTTCTGGGCTTCATATCTGCACTTGTAAGAAAGTGACATGCCCCTGAAGTGACTCTGAGCTCATCTCAGACAGCCCCAGCCACTCTGGAAGGAAGCCACTGACAATTTGGAATAGCTGAGTTGACTAAGGCTTTGGGAAGGCCAAACAATGCTATCATCCCAGCTAGAAACATTCCTCATACTTTGGCTAATTTCTAAGATGCAAACTAATCCAGTGCACTTTCAAGAAATGAAACCCTTGAGGCTGAAGCATCCTCGTAGGAAAGACCCAAACCAAGTAGCCCATTACCTTTCTTGTATACTTCAAAATGCAATCTGATCTCATGAAGATGCCAGTCTAACTTTGGAGAGAGAAGCATGGGACTGCTGAAGGAGTGAGTAGGGATATTATTAGAGATTTCAGATCAAGAGCTGCAGTTACGTGTATTCAATCTCCCCACTGCTACTGTCTGCATCACACTTGGCTTTAAAAGCAAAAACATGATCTAAGGTTAGAAAAATATTCATTTTACTTTCCCTTTTTCATGTATAATTTTAATTACATGTATAACAGTACATATATCATACATATTTATATATGTATAATACATGTATATCATACATATTTGCAAAACTTGTAACTATGTAGAGTAAAAATGAAAGGAGAGATCCAAGATGGCTGACTACTAGCAGCTCAGGATTGTAGCTCCCAGAGAAAGCGCACAGAATGAGAGGACGCCACACTTACAAATGAATGTTTGTTGCTCAGGGACCGGGAGATTCCCAGCGGAGGAGCCCCACGGGTCGCCAGCGCGACTCTTGTGCCTGGCGTGGCGGTTTTGCCGGCGTCTTGGCACGGCGGTTCTCGGTGCAGAGTAAATGGGACTGGGTCCCCTTTTGGTCAACGTTTGGAGCTCTGGGAAGGCAGTCGCCTATTTACCTGATTGAAAAAAGGATTCAAGAGGGAAGCCAGACCGGAGATTCCCAGGCAGAAAAGCACCATGAATCTTAATGCCGCTGTTTTAGTCGGCGCAGTGGGTTGCTCAGATTTCAGTGCTGGGAATCAACAAGTTGGACGTCCACTCAGAGACCTAATTTAAAAGTTGGCAATTCCAAAGATGACAGGTGGATAAACTTACAATGATAGGAAGAAACCATGGTAAAAAGGCTGAGAATACTCAAAATCAGAATGCCTTTCCTTTTGCAGGGGATCATAGTTCCTCATCAACAAGGGAACAAGGCCTGATGGAGAACGAGTGCGATCCATTAACAGAGTTAGGCTTCAGAAGGTGGATAATAAGAAACTTTTCTGAGCTAAAAGAACATGTTCTAGCCCAATGTAAAGAAACTAAGAACTTTGAAAAAAGGTTTGA
>CAUYLG010002330.1:0-21894 GCA_963573385.1 Cacajao melanocephalus | reverse complement strand
AAAAAATTTTTGCAGTCTACGCATCCGACAAAGGGCTAATACCCAGAATCTACAAAGAACTAAAACAGATTTACAAGAAACAAACCCATTCAAAAGTAGGCGAAGGATATGAACAGACACTTTTCAAAAGAAGACATTTATGAGGCCAACAAACATATGAAAAAATGCTCATCATCACTGGTCATTAGAGAAATGCAAATCAAAACCACATTGAGATACCACATCACACCAGTTAGAATGGCGATCATTAGAAAACCTAGAGACAACAGATGCTGGAGAGGATGTGGAGCAATAGGAACACTTTTACACTGTTGGTGGGAGTGTAAATTAGTTCAACTACTGTGGAAGACAGTGTGGTGCTTCCTCAAGGACCTAGAAATAGAAATTCCATTTTACCCAGCAATCCCATTACTGGGTATATACCCAAAGGATTATAAATCATACTATTAGAAAGACACATGCACACGTTTGTTCACTGCAGCACTTTTTACAATAGCAAAGACCTGGAACTGACCCAAATACCCATGGATGATAGACTAGACAAGGAAAATGTGGCACATATACATCGTGTAATACTACGCAGCCAAAAAAACGATAAGTTTGTGTCCTTTGTAGGGACACGGATGAATCTGTAAACCATCATTCTCAGCAAACTGACACAAGAACAGAAAATCAAACACTGCATGTTCTCACTCAGGGGCGAGTGCTGAACAATGAGAACACATGGACACAGGGAGGGGAGCATCACACACTGGGGTCTGTTGCGGGGAGCCAGGGGAGGGACAGCGGTGGGGTGGGGAGGTTGGGGAAGGATAACATGGGGAGAAATGCCAGATATAGGTGACGGGGGGGATGGAAGAGGCAAACCACTTTGCCATGTGTGTACCTATATAACAATCCTGCATGATCTGCACATGTACCCCAGAACCTAAAGTACAATTTAAACAAAAATAGAAAATATCAAATTTGTAATTTTAAAAAATCATCTTATATACAAAGTTTTATTTGAAAGAACTTTAACTCATGTCACAAAAAATCTATTGCAGTATAAACCATTTAGGTAGTTCCCAACTTTAAAAATCTTTAGCTTATCCTAACTGTCCTACTTTAACTCTGGCTTTTAAGGTATTTTAAAATAAAGCAGTAGAGTTCAATAATACAAATGAGGCTAGAGCAGGGGGTCTAAAGTAGAGCTGACCCAGAACCTTAAGAGTTTGGTTTGAATTCCTTTGATAGGGTATAGAGTCTTTAGTTTATCAGGGCACTTCTACTCCCTACTTCTTATATACAATCCAATTTACACATTCATGATGACAACCTGATACTGAAGGCATTTGATTTTGGAATCCCCAGACTAGAGAATAATTCCTTTCAAAGCTAACAAAAGTATGAAATAATAAAGAGTGGTAGGTTAATACAATACATAAAACCACTATCACACTAATGTGAAAAATCTAGGAATGAAAAATATAACTAAAAATAAGATTAAAAAGAATAAGAGAATATTAATAATAACCATATGAAATAATTTTGTAAATATAAGCTGAAATAAAGAAATCCTTAAAAAATACATCTTACCAGAACCAACTCAGGAAGAAATAAAGAGCCACAATAGTCCCTTAACCATTGAACAAAAGCAGTATTTTAAAACATTCTCACAAAGAAAACACCAGGCCTACATGGATATATAGGCCAATTCTATAAAATGTAAAGAAATATATCACCTTAATTTTGCATAAATTCTTCAAGACAATGAAAAGGAGAAATTTCCAACTCATTTCATGAAGCCAGGATAACCTTAATACTAAAACAAGTCAAAAGCCATTACAGAAGAAGAAAAATTAAAACATATTCAATTTATAAATTTAAATGCAAAAAGCTAACCAAAAGACTACTATATTAAACCCATTAGTGCATAAAAATAGAATACATCCTGATCAATATCCCAGGATTGGAGAATAATTTAATATTAGAAAAATTCAAATATAATTAACTGCATTAACCTAGTAAAAGGAAGAAAGGAAGCAAACAATATATAAAGATGCTCCAATTCATCTAGCAACGGGGTTCTCAACAGAAACCACAAAGGCCAGGAAGGGGTGGGATGAAATTTTCAAATTTTAAAAGAAAAAAAAAGGCCATCCAGAAATACTCTCTCCAGCAAAGCTATCCTTCAAATATGAAAGAGAGGTAAAGTCTTTTCCATACAAAAGCTGAAAGAAGTGGCCACCATGAGACCTGTCTTACAAGAAATGCTAAGGGCGGTTCTTTATTCTGAACAGAAAAAAAACACTAACGTGCAAAAAGAAAACACTTGAAGGTCTAAAACCTACCCGCAAAAGTAAATACACAAACCCAGAATAATATTGTCACTGTGGTATACAGTCTGCTCATAACTCTGGTATAAAGCTCAAAAGACAAATCTACCCCAAATAGTAATACCAACAGCAACCTGTTGAAACAGACAATATAAAAATATGTATATTGACAAAACACAAAGTCAAAATATAGGGGGTAAAAACTTAAACTGTAAAGTTTTTTCTGTTCTTTTCTTTATAATCTAAGTTGTTATCTCTTTAAAATAATGTTATATGTATATGTTTTGTAACCCTCATGGTAACCGCAATGTAAAAACTTGTAATAGATTCACTAAAAATAAAAAACAACAAATTAAAACATACTACCTGAGAAAATTTCTTAACAACAAAGGAAGACAGTAAGAAAGGAAGATACCAATTATAATAAACCAGAAAACAAGCAACAAAATGGCAGTAATAAGTTCTCACTTATCAATAATAACACTGAATGTAAATAGGCTCAATTCTTTAATTAAAAGGCATATAGAGTCTCTGAGTTCATAAAGAAATAAAACCCAATAATATGCTGTCTACAGACAACCCACTTCACCTATAAAGATACAGAGACCAATAGGAAAAGGGTAGAAGAAGATATTCATGCAACTGGAAACCAAAAAAAAAAAAAAAAACAGGAGTACCTATACTTATAGCAGATAAAATAGACTACAAATCAAAGACTATAAAAACAGAGAGAGAAGGTCACCAGATAATGACAAAGGGGTCAATTTAGCAAGAGAATATAACAATTATAAATATCTATACACCTAACACTTGAGTTCCCAAGTATATAAATATAAAGCAAACATGTATAGATCTAAAGGGAGGGACAGGCTGCAATACCATAGCGGTAGGGGACTTCAATACCCCACTTTGTCTGATATATCATGCAGACAGAAAACCAACAAAGAAACATCAGAGTTTACAGACTAAACCAAATAGACCTAACAGACACTTACAGAATATTTCCCCCAACTGCTGCAAAATACATATTCTTTTCATTATTTTCATCAGCATATGGATATCCAGCATATCTCCAGGATAGACCACGACAGTCCACAAAACAAGCCTCAATAAATCACAGAATGGTATGATTTATGGTAAACATCATACCAAGTATCTTTTCTGTACTTGGAATAAAACTAGAAATCAATAAAAAAAAATTTTTTTAATGTATTGAAACAAATGAAAATGGACACACAACATACCGAAATGTATGAGACATGGCAAAAGCATACTAAGAACGAAATTCATAGCAAAAAACACCTGTATCAAAAAAGTACAAAGACTCCAAATAAACCACCTAATTATATACCCCAAGGAACTAGAAAAGCAGGAACAAACCAAACCCAAAATTATTAGAAGGGAAGAAATAATAAAGATCAGAGCAGAAATGAATGAAATTGAGACTAAAAAAAACAGTATTAAGATCAAGGAAATGAAAAATTTTCAGAAGAGATAAATAAAATTGAAAACCTTTAGCTAGGCTAAGAAAAAAGATGATCCAAATAAATAAAATCAGAAACAAAAAAGGACAGATAACATCTGAGACCACAGAAATACAAAGAATCATTATAAAGTATTATGAACAGCTATATACCAAAAATTGGAAAACCTAGAAATGGATAAATTCCTAGACACATACAACCTACCAAGACTGAATCACGAAGGAATAAAAAACCTAAATAAACCAATAACGAGTAATGAGATCAAAGTCATAATTAAAAGAAACGGAAAGCCCAGGACTTGATAACTTCATTAATAAATTCTACCCAACATTTAAAGAAGAACAAATGCTAATTTTACTCAAACTCTTCAAAAAACTTGAAGAAGAAGGAATGCTTTCAAACTCATTCTACAAAGCCAGCATTACTCTGATACCAAAACCAGACAAGGACACAAGAAAACTACAGACCAATATCACTGATGATAAAAGATGCAAAAGTCTTCAACAAAATAGTAACAAACCAAATTCAATAATACCACATTAAAAAGATGATTCATCATGATTAAGTAAGAGTCATCCAGGGATGCAAGATGGATCAACATATGCTAATCAATAAATGTGATACCAAGAAAAAAACTACCTAATCATTTCAACAGATGCTAAAAAAGCATTTGATAAAATGTAACATCCTTTTATGACAAAAACCCTCAATAAACCGGATATGAAAGATACATACCTCAACACAATAAAAGCCATAAAAAACAGACTCACAGCTAATATCATACTGAATTTAAAAAAAAATGAAAGTCTAAGATCAGGAACAAGACAAGGATGATCATTTTCACCATTTTATTCAACACAATACTGGAGGTCCTCGTTAGGGCAATCAGGCAAGAGAAGGAAATAAAGGGCATCCAAACTGGAAAGAAAGAAGTCAAATTAGCACTATTCTTAGCTGACATAATCTTAGAAAAACCTAACTACCAAGAAGAACTCTTAGAACTGATAAAGGAGTTCAGTAAAGTTGCAGGATATAACAAATCACAGTAGCTCACACCTGTAATCCCAGCACTTTGGGAAGCTAACGCAGGAGGAATGCTTGAGCCCAGGAGTTTAACACTAGCTGGGCAACATAATGAGACCCTGTCTCTACGGAAAATTCCAAAAATTAGCCGGGACTAAAAATTAGTCCTAGCTACTCAAAAGGCTGAGGCAGGAGGATTGCTTGAGCCCAGGAATAGGAGGTTATAGTGAGCTATGATTATGCTACTTCACTCCAGCCTGAATGACAGAGCAAGACCCTGTCTCAAAAAAAAAAAAAAAAGTTGCATGATACAAAATCAGCATACAAAAATCAGATGCAATTATATATGCCAACAGTGAATCTGAAAAAGAAGTTAAGAAAAAAATCCAATTTAAAATAGCTACAAAGAATATAGGCCAGGTGCAGTGGCTCAAGCCTGTAACCTCAGTACTTTGGGAGGTCAAGGCAGGCAGATCATTTGAGGCCAGGAGTGTGAGACCAGCCTGGCCAACATGGCAAAATCCTGTCTCTACTAAAAATACAAAAATTAGCCTGGTGTGGGGGCACATGCCTGTAATCCCAGCTACTCAGTATGCTTAGGCAGGAGAATCGCTTGAACCTGGGAGGCGGAGATGAGCCAAGACTACGCCACTACACTCCAGCCTGGGTGACTGAGTGAGACTGTCTCAAAAAAAAAATAATAATAAAATAAAATAAAATACCTAGGAATCAATTTAACCAAAGAAGTGAAAGGTCTACAAGATCTACACAAGGACAAGTATACAGCACTGATGAAGAGTTCACCAAAAACTGGATATTCCATGCTCATGAACTGGAAGAATTAATATTGTTAAAATGACAATTCTACTGAAAGCAACAGATGCAATGCACTCCCTGTCAAAATATCAATGATGTTCTTCATAAAAACAGAAAAACCAATCCTAAAACTTATACAGAACACAAAAGACCCAGAATGGCCAAAGCAATCCTGAGCAAAGACAATACTGGAAGGATCGCATTATCTGACTTCAAAATAGACTCCAAAGCTATAATAACCAAATCAACATGATTCTAGCATAAAAACAAGACACAAAAATCAATGGAACAGAGAGAGAATCAAGATATAAATCCATGCATTTACAGACAAATCATTTTCAACAAAGATGCCAAGAATATACAATAGTAGTCTCTCCAGTAAATGGTTCTGGGAAAACTGGATAACCATTGCAGAAAAAAAGAAACTAGATCCCAGTATCCCACCACACACGAAAATCAAATCAAAATGGATTAAAGACTTAAATATAAGACTTGAAACTATGAAACTACAACAACAAAACATTAGGGAAAATCTCCAGGACATTAGTCGGGGCAAAAATTTTTTAGTAAGACCTAAAAATGCACAGACAACAAAAGCAAAAATAAATGAATAGGATTACATCAAACTACGAAGAATCTGCATAACAAACAAACCAATCAACAAAGTAAAGAGACAACCCACAGAATGGGAGAAAATATTTGTAAATTACCTATCTTAAAAGGGATTAACAATCAGGATACATAAGAAGCTCAAGCAACTCAATAGGAAAAAATCAAATAATCAGATTTTTAAATGGGCAGAAGATCTAAATAGACATTTCTCAAAAGACATACAAATGGCCAACAGGTATATGAATACATGCTCAACATCATTAATCATCAGAGCAATGCAAATCAAAACTACAATGTTATCATCTCACCCAAGTTAAAATGGCTTTTAACAAAAAGGGAATGACAGATTACTGGTGAGGATGTGGACAAAGGGGAACCCTCGTAAACACTATTGGCAGAAATGTAAATTAGTATAGCTACTATGGAAAACTGTATGGATGGAGGTCATTCAAAACTAAAAAGAGAACTATTTTGTAATCTACCAATTCCACTACTGGGTATACAGATCCAAAAGAAGGGAAATAAATATATCGAAGAGTTATCTGCATTCCTATGTTTTTATTATGGCACTATTCATAATAGCCAATATATATAATCAACTTAAGTGCCCATCGATGGATGAATGGATAAAGAAAATATAGTGTGTGTATACATATATATATATACACAATGTGAGATTATTCAGCCATAAAAAAGAATAAAATCCTGTTATTTCAAGCAATATGGAAATGGAGGTCATTATGTTAAATGAAATAAGTCAAGCACAGAAAGACAAATATCTCATGTTCTCACTCACATGTGAAAGCTAAATCAGCAAATCTTCTAGGATAGAAACTAGATTGATGGTTGCCAGAGGCTGGGAAGGGTTGGGTGGTGAGGGGGATGAAGGGAGTTTGATTAATGGGTACAAATACACAGTTTGATAGAAGAAAGAAGACTTAATGTTTGACAAATCAGTAGGGTGCCTATCATTTTCAATAATCTATCATATATTTCAGAATAGCTATAAGAGGATAATTTGAATGTTGCTAGCATAAAGACAAATATTTAAGGTGAGTGATATCCCAATTATACTAGTTTAATCTTTTTAAATCATATGAATGTTTTATCACATGTCCCCCAAATTGTACATTTATTATGTATCAATTTTTTGTAAACAAAAGCACAATTAACCCCATTGAAAAATAACATAAACAAGAATTTCACAGAGGAAATTCATATGGCCACTAAAGAGCATTTCAATATGATTAGTGATCAGGGAGACATAAGTCAAGACAAAAATGAAGTAGCATTTTGGAACCAATTGGCTGGCAAAATTTAAAAGCCTAGTGACGCCACGTGTTAGAATATGTGGCTTTGTAACAACTCTTACACATTGCTAGTGGAAGTGCAAATTTGAACAGCTACTTCAGAAAACATTTTAATATTTCCTCCAACAGTTGTGCACATTTACATATGAGACGAAGTAGTCATTCTACGTCTAGGTATGTACGGGGAGAAACTTGCACATTTACAAAAAAATGTTTACAGCAACACAATTCACAGTAACTCAAACTGAAAACCTGAAGAACAATCTACAGAAGAGTAAGTAAACCGTAGCATGTTTGTGCAGTTGATATTACATAGCATGCAAAATAAACAAACTATCATAATAAATTTATGGATGAAATTTAACAATATGATATTAAGTGAAAAAAGTAGGCTAGGCATAATAGTTCACATCTGTAATCCCAGCCCTTTGGGAGGGCAAAGGTGGGAGAATTTGAGTCTAGGAGCTGGAAACCAGCCTGAGTAACATAATGAGATTCTGTCTCTATAAAAAACATAAAAAATTAGCTGGGCATGGTATTAATCGACTAAATGTAAAATTACAATGATGATAAGTGCTGAATGGTGTGAAATGATAACTCTCTTACGAAGTTTAAGAACCATTCACAATGTGCATCTGTAGTCCGAGCTACTTGTGAGGCTGGGTCAGGAGGTTGAGACTGCAGTGACCTGTGATCACGCCACTGCACTCCAGCCTGGGTGATAGAGCAAGACCCTGTCTCAAAAAAAAAAAAAAAAAAAAAAAGTCCCAAAATGTACATAGATCATGATACTTTTTATCAAGTTAGAATTTTATTTACAAACACCTTTTTCAGGATTACAAAAAATACATTAAAAAAAGATAAACAGAATTCAACATGAGGGTTATACTGCATGGAGAGAGGGAGGATGAGAAGTACATTGAATGATGAGTGGGACAAAAGGAAATAACAGATGAAGTTTATTTGGGTGGTGGGTTCTTAGGCACTTACTTTGTTTCTTAAAATAACCAAATAAATAAAAGCGGAGCATGAGTAAACCAATCATACATATGTGTTATTAACCAAGGATTCTTATAATTCCATTCTGGGTACCTTAAGAGCAACTTTTTTAAAAGGTAAAAAGAAAAACAGGCATCATCATAATGTCTTCCTCCTCCATCCTCACATCTAATCTATTACACATTAAAGGTGCTAACACTTTATTTCTAAATGTTATTCAAATCTATTCACATTTCTCTCTACTTCCAGTTTTTTGTTTACTATCAAATGGACTTCTGCAAAAGCCTCCTAACTGACATCTACTCATGTCCTACACTGCTTCTCAAATGCATTCCCAACAGCAGAGCCAAAATGACCTCTTCTAAATGAAAATCTGTTCATGACACTCTTCTTAAAACACTTCAGTAACTATTACTCTAAAGATACAGACAAAAGTCTCAATCATAGCCTAAAATGCCCTAGAAGATCTGACCTCTGTCTGCATCTGTAGGCTAGAGAATATAAATTTGATCCAGGCTCATGACCACCTGGAATGAAGACAATTTTCTTAGTGTCCTCTACTGTTAACTCAAACTACTGAGTTTTGGCAAAAGACAAGTATGCATGTGACATGGGCAAATTCTATAAAAGGGAAGGGAGTGTGCTTTCCCCTTCCTCCTTCTGAATGTGGAATTGAGAAAGAACGGCTGAAGCTCTAGAAATCATCTTGGACCATGAAGTAACCTTTGGAATAGAAAACATATACAAAGGAGCAAAACAAAAGAGCCTGCAAACTTGACAGTTCTTGAATGTTAAAAAAAAAAAAAATCTGTTTCTTATAAACTATTATTTCTCTATGCCTATGCCTAACTGTACCTAATCCTGGCTAACATATTTCCTGTTCTGCTTCATATCTCACAACATCTCCCCTTTGCTCTGCACAGTTCAGCTACATTGGTCTTCTTCCAGTACCTGTTAGTAGTCTCATTCACTTTTGCTATAAAGCTGTAATTAATCTGGAATGAGCTTGAACCTCTCTTCCCTACTTAATACCTACTTAACCTTCAGGTTTCAGCTGAACTGTCACTTACTCAGAGAGGCTTTCTCTCTGACAAAGTGAAGTCCCATTTTTATGAATATAGTAAAAAAAATTAACCTTTCCCAAAGAGAGGTCTAGCCTTTCTCCTTAGTTTCTGGGAGATGATCTCTAAGTCCTTGAAAAGTCATGCCTAAAAGTGTCTTTGTTTACCTGGGAGCTTTGGGCCACACTGATAGTCTAACAATGTGACTTAGGTTGGGGGTATTGGGTCAAGATAATCTGCTCCACTTCCTGTGGGTCTGGAGACTAAGGTCAACCACATAGGTAGCCAACCAGGTCTATGTGACCAAGGCCCAGTAAAAACTCTGGACACCAAGAATCAGATAAGGTTCCCTGGATGAAAATATTCTGCATATTGTCACATAGTATTGCCGGGAGAGTGAGCACTGTCTGTGACAATACCGGGAGAAGACAACTAGAAGCTCTCCACATGTTAACTTTCCTGGACTCTGCCCATGTGGCTCTTCTCTTGGCTAATTTTAATCTATATTCTGTCACTGTAATAACTCATAACCATGAGTATAGCAGTTTTCAGTGACATCAGTGAGTCTTTCTAACCAATTACAGAACCTGAGGATGACCTGTAACCCCACCCAACACAAAGCTGCAATGCTGCCACAAGTGAGGGTGGGGTCTTGAGGATCCCAAACTCTACAGTTGGTGTTCAAAGTGAGGGTAGTTTTGTGAATGGTTCTTAAACTTCGTAAGAGAGTTATCATTTCACACCATTCAGCACTTATCATCATTGTAATTTTACATTTAATCGATTAATACCAATTGCTTCCACTAAACACTAGGCATATTTGAGGGCAGGAATCATGGCACTTTTTCATTCTTCAAGCACCACAGTATCTGGCACATTGTAGGTACTCAATCATTCTTTCCTGAAAGATTGAACAGATGGAGTCACATAAATCCAGTAGCACTGCGGCATGATTTTAAGCAAGTAAATCACACCTCAGCTCTCTCATCAGTGAAATGATAATAAGACAGCAATACTTTGTAGCAAACAACTACCAAAATTTCATTTCTGGATCCTTACAAACAAATTGCAATTACTAGGATATATTTCTTTCCTCAATATTTTATTAATCAATGATACACAGACATGCACACATACAACCCCCTTGAATTAGAGTATATGATCAGCACAAAATAGACAGTGTTACCTCTCTATATTGAGGTAATTCCAGTATAAATGCCATTTAGTTAATCAGTATACCCTTATCAAATAAATACAATTTCATTAAACTTTTTAAATTTCTGAAAATACTCCAGACATCCTGGATTGGAAATTATTACTGTCAGCCCTTGAAATCTAAAATCAACTATTACATATTTATGCAATATATAAGTCTCCTAGCATAGGCTTATAGGAGGCATATACTAAAAAGACTGACAGATATTAATGGAGAATTACTGACTGGTCAGTTTATCATAAACCGTTAGCAAAATAAAGTACCAGAAGAATGATATTATGGGGAATCACTAATCTGACATTTTCATAGACACAATTGGAATAATACAAATAAAATATTAGAGTAAGAGAGAAATGTAACACAGCACTAAAAAATATCAAGGGACTCCAGAAATTATAAATTCATAGTCTACTGTATTTTTTTCTTTCTTTATAGAGTACTTTCTTATACCTTAAAATAGCTAGGTCTCTATAAATCAGACATCACTAGTATCTTAGTGTTAGTAAATTCTAGCACTCTTTAATATTCCTAGACATGAACAGTTCAGTCTGCATTTATTGGATACCCACTATGTGCCAGGGACTGAATATAATAACAAAGTCTGTAACTCCCAGGTTTACAGTTTAGTGTGGAAGAAACGCAATTAAATACTGATACAGTTTGTAAATTTGTCCCTGCAGAAACCTCATGTTGAAATGTAATCCCTAGTGCTGGAAGTGAGGCCTGGTGGGAGGTGTTTGGATCGTGGGAGTGGATCCCTTATGAATGGCTTGGTCCATCCTCTTGGTGTTAAGTGAGCTTTTACTCTGAGTTCACACAAAATCTGGCCATTTAAAAATGTGTCCCCCACTCTCTCTTTCTCTCTCACTCCAGCTCAGCCATGTGAGATGTCTGTTCCTGCTTTGCCTACCATCATGAGTAAAGCTTCCTGAGGCCTCCCAAGAAGCCAAGCAGAGACCGGCACCAGGCTTCCTATAAAGCCTGCAGTGCAGAACTGTGGGTCAATTAAACCTTCTCTTTATAAATTATCCACTCTCAAGTATTTCTTTATAGCGATGCAAGAATAACCTAACACAAATATACACCAACATACATGGAAAATATCTGTAAAAATATAAATTGTTTTCAATGGTTACATCTAAAGCAGAGATTATAAGGAACTTTGATTTTCTACAGCATCTGCTCTATAATGTTCAAATTTTTATAGTGGCATATACACTTATATACATTGAAAAAACAAAAACATTTTTAAAAGGGAGAAAAATCACCTGTCAAACTTTTAAACTTATCTGTCCCCTAGCTCTTCTCTACTACCTAGATCTTAAAATTCACAAACAACTGTGGATTTAAAATTACAGTTACTATATGTATAATGATACATAAGTACACAAATATTAAATAAATGGACTATTTGGTTTTCTTGGTTTGTTTTATTTTTGAGACAGGTCTTGCTCTTCTGTCCAGGCTGGAGAGCAGTGGCAAGACTATAGCTCACTGCAGCTTCAACCTCCTGGGCTCAAGCAATCCTCCTACCTCAGCCTTCCAAAGTGCTAGGATTACAAACATGAGCCACCGTGCCCAACCAGATTATTTAGAGAAATAATTAGAAACTCAAAATGTTGACTACTAAAGATTAATTAATTAAATTATAGGATATTTATACCTAGAACACTAAAGGAGGCAGTGCTGTGATAAGGTTAACAGTACAGACTTCAGAGCCACAGTGCCTGGGTTTGCACCCCAGCTCTGCCACTGACTAGCTATGTAACATGATCAAGTTTCTTATCCTCTCTAGGACTCTGTTTCCACATCTGTAAAATGATGAGGAACCTACCAAATCAGATAATTGCTGTAGCGAATCAGATTAATAATTTTAAATATTAAATATAACAATGTATATATTTATATAATATATAAGCAATTACTAAATTTATATATAAATTTATAATTGATATATATTTAAATTTTAAATATATATAAAAGTACTAAAAAAAGTACTTAGTAAGCCTTCAATAAATGTTATCTAATATTTATTATGTGTGCTGAAATGAAACAAAGTCAAACTTTCACAACTAAGTGAAAAAAACAAAATAGTCTGCATAATAATCCAATTTTAGCAAACCAAATTGTAAGGAAAACATGTTGGCATATGAATAGAAAATAACGTGGAAGGAAGTATGACCTATGGAATCACAAACCTGGGTTTTATACTTGAACTTAAGTTCTGGACAGTTCTGGATCCACTACATATTATCTGTGTGATCTCAGGCAAATACTTTTTCTAGACCTCAATTTCTTCATCTGTGAAATGAAGATAACCACCTGACAGGGTTGTTGCAAAGATTAAATATATCTAAATTACAATATCTGGCACACAACAAGAGCAAATGTTGGTTACTGCTTGCAATAATAATATTATTATAGTTGGTGAACATGCCTCTCTTGTTAACTATTACATACCTAGTATCTAAAACAATGCCTGGCAAAGTAGGTGCTCAATGATTACTTGTTGATTAAATGGACGAGTCAAACTGTTAAAAGGTTAGTAGAGATGGGTATGGGATTACAAGGATATTCACTTTCATGACTATATTTATATTTCTGTAACGTTAAGTTCCGCTATTTAAAAAATTACACATTTTTAACTACACAATTAAAAATTCCTATTTTCCTTAAAGTAAAAGCAAAAAGTTCTAATTTCTGTAAGAATGCTCAATTCAAAAAAGTTAGAGGAAAATAGAAAGTAGCAATAAAATATAAGAAAAAGGAAAACAAGTTACTGAGTAGTAAACGCTTTATCACAAAGGCAGTAACGAGAATACACAGTTTTATTTTCCACCTTTCTAAAGGTTAATCAGATTATTCTAAGCAACTTTTTGGGTCTCAGAAATAAGTGCAATTTTCAAACAAATGCAATGAAGGTATTATCTAAGGATCTCTAAGAATCTCTAAGACCCTTTTCAAGGGGTTTGTGAGCTCAAAATGGTTTCCACTATAATTCTAAGACAGTTTTTGCCTTTTCCTCTTCTTTTCCATCTGCCCTGCTGGCACAAAAGCAACAGTGTGTAAAACTGCTAGTATTTTAGCATGAATCTAGGCAGTGGCATGAAACTATTCCACTGACATACATTAAGAGTTTAAAAAAAGAAACAAAACAAAAAGCAAGTTTTACTAAAAACCATCTTTGATAAAGCAGTAAAAGTTATTTTGATCAAATTTTGACCTTGGGGTACAAGTCTTTAATATTCTGTGGAATGAAATAGGAAGTATAAATAAAGAACTACTGTTGTATACTAAGATATGCTAGTTATCTTGAAGAAAGTACTTCAGCAAGTGATTCGTAAGCTAAATTGGTAGCTTTTTCCCTTGGAACATCATTTTTGCTTGAAAGAACAAATGAGAGACAAATATGGTTTTCCAGACAAGGATATACGGCAGATACTTTCTTAAAAATGAGTTAAATCAGCCTGTTGCTTTGTGAACAAACACCTCATGGTATTTGTTGTTGTTGATAAAATTTGAATTTTCAAGTGAAAAGTTAAAAATTAGAATTTTGTAAGACTTAGATCTGCCACTGTGAGCTTAAAAGGTTTGCTATGGGTAACTTCTCTGACAATATAGATGATATCATATCTAATGTGTCAACACTTAGTAGATATTCATAAATCAGTAAACAAACAATGTTACAAAATCATGCAGGAATAAAGATTCATTTGAAGGGCAAGATAATCCAAAGGATTTTACCGTAACAAAGTACGAATTTCACATTACAACTAACCTTTGAGAAAGCAATACTTTCAAAGTTTTGACATGTTGTCAAAAAACACCATATTTACCTGAAAAAGATAATACTTCTCCTTTTCCAACTACACATATGTGTCAGACTGAACTTTTTTCATATATTTCACCCAAAAGCGGAACAAAACAAAAACACCGCAACAGACTGAATGAAGAAGCAGACAGGAGAATTCAGCTGTGCTATTAAGGCAGACATTCAAAAGATTTGCAAAAATGCAAAACAATGCAATCTTCTAGCTAATTTTTTGGTAACTATAGTTATTTTTCATTTAAAAATGTTATTTATGTTAACACGTAACAAGTTTATTATTACTTTTAAACCTATTGATAATTCTTTTTTTATTTTTCTGAGATAAGGTCAAGTTCTGTCTCCCAGGCTGGAGTACACAATAGTGTGAACATAGCTCACTGCAGCCTCCATAGCCTGGGTTCATGCAGTCCTCCCACCTAAGCTTCCCCAGTAGCTGCGACCACGGGCATGCCACCACCATGTAGCAAATCTTTTTTGTTTTGTTTTGTTTTGAGACAGAGTCTTACTCTGTTGCCAGGCTGCAGTGCAGTGGTGCCATCTCGGCTCACTGCAACCTCTGCCTCTTGGGTTCAAGCAATTCTCCTTCCTCAGCCTCCTGAGTAGTTGGTACTATAGGTGCTTGCCACTACACCCAGGTAATTATTGTATTTTTAGCAGAGACGGAGTTTCACTATGTTGGCCAGAATGGTCTAGATCTCTTAACCTCGTAATCTACCGGCCTCAGCCTCCCAGTGTGCTGGGAATTACAGCCATGAGCCACCACGCCTGGCCTTGTTTTTGTTTTATAGAGCCGGGTCTCCTCATGCTACCCAGGCTAATATCAAATTCCTGGGCTCAGCCGGGCACAGTGGCTCATGCCTGTAATCCCAGCACTTGGGGAGGCTGAGGCAGGCAGATCATCGGAGGTCAGGAGTTCAAGACCAGCCTGGCCAACATGGTGAAACCCCGCCTCTACTAAAAATATATAAATTAGCTGGGTGTGGTAGCAAGTACCTGTAATCCCAGCTACTCGGGAGGCTGAGGCAGGAGAATCGCTTGAACCCAGGAGGCGGAGATTGCAGTGAGCCTCACACCATTGTACTCCAGCCTGGGCAACAGAGCAAGACTGTCTCAAAAAAATAAAAAATTCCTGGGCTTAAGGGAGCCTCCTGCCTCGGCTTCCCAAAGTGCTGGGATTACAGGTATAAGCCACCACACCTGGCCTAAATATTATTAAATGTTTCAGTTTTAATGTCTAATATGGCAAATATTGATAGGTAATCCTAGAAACAAAAGCTCTTTCAGGATGTAAATAAGTTTTAAGAGTGTAAGTGGGAATGTCAATAATTTTTAAGAGTGTAAGGGTTTGAGGACTACTACACTAGAAGCAAATAATAGTAGACTAGAGTCCTGTTTATAAAAAGGGTTGCACTTGAGACTTTTCAGAGTATCCAAGGACCATACCTGCTTAGCAAAAAATATCGTGTCAAGTCGGGAGTCCTGAACCACAGAGCCTGCTGGTTCTTCTCCTGGCTGCCACTTGAAAAGAAAAATTAACCCATGAACTGGCCTACAAAATAAAATACAAATTAGTGACATCAAACCCTGCTTCTTTTATAATACACTTTAGTCAGTTATTTAACAAATATAATGCAAATGAAGTAAATTAATTAAATCTGAGAAATGTTTAAAACATTGCTACTGCCACTCATAGTCACTAGACTGTTGCCTTAGAAGACGCTAATACAACTTAAGATTGTATCAGTTAAAATAAAATTATAGTGAAAGGTTTATTCTCAAATCTGTAGACTATTTCTACCTGATATCAGCTCACTTAAAAAATAAGAACATAGTAAAACTAGAAGCTGGCTGAACTCCAAACTATATAAATAAAGCTCATATAAGATGTTTACAGATAAATGGCTGATAGCATATATTACCTGTATTAAATATAGGAAGTAACTTTCATATATTATTGGATTCATGAACAATCCTCATATTGCAATATGAATGGATGCTATCGTCTCATACATAATGAAATCATCCACTTCCCTATGGAACTGTTTTTGAGCACAAAATATTAAATCACTACTTTAAAATTCCTTCTAGTCTATCTATCACAACTGCCTCCCACTCTACGAAAAAACGTTTCCTATCCTCAGGGCTGGGCATGGTGGCTCACATCTGTAATTCCAGCACTTTCGGAGGCCAAGGCAGGCAGATTACTTGAGGCCAGGAGTTCGAGACCAGCCTGGACAACATAGTGAAACCACGTCGTCTCTACTAAAAAACAAAAACAAAACAAAACAAAAAATTGGCCAGGCATGGTGATCTGTGCCTGTAATCCCAGCTACTTGGGAGGCTGAAGCAGAAGAATCACTTGAACCTGAGAGGCAGAGGTTGCAGTGAGCCAACATCGCACCACGGCACTCCAGCCTAGGAAACAGAGTGAGACTCTGTTTCAAACAAATAAAACAAACTTTCCTATCTTTTTATTTGATTCAACGTCATTTTATTTTAGACACGGGGTCTCGCTATGTTGCCTGAGTAGCTACAACTACAGGCATAGGACACCATGCCTGGCTCCCATCTTTTTAAAGACACTTCAAATGATGCATTTTTAATAAACCTTCCCTGATCTTAGCCACAAATGATTTCATTTCATCTAAAGTGATTGCTCTTTTTACCGGAAAGAGGAAGGTGGGAAGAAGCCAACTATGTATCTCCTTCTTACTACTAGCAACAGTTGGCATATCCCTAAGTCCCTATTTTCTCTTTTAAAATTATTGCTTGACCCCATTCCAAGACTCCAAGTCTCCCACCAGTGAAATTCCCTCTAGCCCTCCATTTGAAGACACGGGGTCAATATCTGAGGGCATGGTCGTCAGGGGTAAGGAGAAGCTAAGAGAGGTGATTCTGGCCAGAAAGATGAGGGAAGGAGAAAAGTTGTTTCTGGCATCAACATTTGAAACTTGAACTATAACTTTCCCAAAAGCAGTGTGACAGTGTATAGGCAAGTTCCGGATTACTATAAATACATATTATCTATTATATACGCTTTCGTACACTGACCTAATATTCTTGCTTTTTATGTAAAAATGTGTCCCATGTTCTAACACTATTGATATATAAGTGAATTTTGTAAAATTAACCAATCAGTACTTTGTGGATATGGAATTACAGAGACTTAGGTTTGACTCCCTTGCAGGTTACCTATCAGCCTCAAGTTATTGGTTATAAAATGAGAATAATATCTATCTCACAGGATTGAAGAGATTTAAAGGACATAATGTATTCAGCCTAGAGTAATCCAAGTAAAATAAACAAAAAAATGTGAATATCCTTTAAGTTTGCTAAAGTAAAAACATATTATTATTGTTAACACAACTAAAATTAAACTTACTTTAATTTTTCAAAATTCTCAGGCTCTAAACTCCATATTTCTTCAACTTGGGCTCCTCGGCAACCTGAAATGATAAGTTACTTTCTTTAGAAAACAGAATAATTCATTTTTTCCTTCAATATGAAACAAAATATTAACTAAAGGAAATGCAAGACATGACAAAAGAAAATGGTAAAACTAATAAAGCTCACAGCCAAATCTCATTACTTCCTTTAATAGATCCCAATTATTTACAATGGGAGTATATTTATAATTTAAAGAGTTTCAATATTTTCATTGAATCACCACTCTGTGACCGTTCCTTCTGTCTCTCTCAATCTCCGGCTCCTCTATCCACTCCTTTCACTCAACTGTTCTACTTCTCCAGCTCTGCCTTTAGCCCTGTATTTTTTTTTTCCTTACTGTACACGTTTTTTTCTGAGAAAGTAAATAACTACCACTTAACAGTAACTTTCAAATCACATCTTTAGTTCTGATCCTTATCCTAAATTCCAACTGTATATTTTCAACTACTTTGGAATCACATCTCCTTCTCCCTTCCCAAATATTCTTCTAGGACAGTGGTTCTAAACTAAGGCGATTTTGCCCCACAGGGAACATTTGGCAATGATAAGACTTTTTTTATTGTCATTATTGTCACTGGTGTGAGGGGTAAGGGGGTTACTACTAGCATCTATTGAGTACAGGCCAAGGATGCTGATAGATATCCTACGTTGCACAGGACAACCTCTGACAACAAAGGAATACCTGGCCCAAAATATCAACAGTGCCAAGGTTGAGAAACTCTGCTCTAGTGTACTATAGTAATCGTGTAGTGGTTAACAGCTTGGCCTCCAAACTGCCAGAGTTTGAATCTTGGCTCCTACATTTAACAGCAATATAACCGTTGAACCTCTCCATTCCTCACGCTCATAGAGCTGTTTTGAGGAATTAATGAGGTAATGTAGGAGATACATTTAATTCAGTGCCCAGCACAATTTAAGGGTCCACCAACTGTTAGTATTAATCACAATCCAAAAAACAACCATATTTACCAAAGTATTTTATGTCCTCTACATAAAGTGCTTTAAATGTATTTTCTCTGATCTCTGCAAGGTAAGAATTTAATGCAAGAGTTTTTGGGTGTTAATCAACTTGCCTATATTCGTTCACTATAGCTAGTATGTGCCAGAAAACTAATTAAAACCCACATCAGGTTCCAAAGTCTGGGCACTTTCTAATTTTTCAGATTATTTTCAAGCGAAAGCTAGAGAAGCCTTCAGACTACCTACTTAAAAAAAAAAGTGGTTAAAAAAGAAAAACCAGTTGGGTAAACTAACAATGTGACTGGGCGTTCATGCTATTCTGTACCTCAGTTTGCTCCATTCAGCAAATATCTCATAAGTGCCCACTCTGGTATTAAAGATATATGTACAAAGAAAGTTACTACATGGTTTGTAGTGGACGAGAACCAGAAAAAATCTGAATATCTGGCAAAAAGTTAAGAATAACAGACATTCACATATATCAAATTAGGAAAAAAACATGCAAATGTAAACCTATGTTTCTATCAGTGTCAGGAAGGGCATGGGAGAATGTTAATGCAACTGCTCACACTGGTTACTTCTATTAGAACTCAGTCAACTGCTAACACTGGTTACTTCTATTGGAACTCGACTAGTCAACTGTTAACACTGGTTACTTCTATTGGAACTCAGTCAGTTGTTAACACTGGTTAATTCGACTGGCAATCAAAAAACAGGCCAAACATTAAAACATTCTGCATATTATACCACAACAAAAAAGAAAAAGTACACTGAATAAAAGTGCCTCAAAGCCTTCTGCACAGGTAGAATTTCAAGTAGTGACACTGTTTAATAATTTCACATTAAACACAAACACATCTTTTCATGCAAGGAAAACATAGTACTCAATTTAGCATCTATCTCCTTATACATAATAAATATCCAATACAGCATGGTATAACAGAAAGAGAAATAAGCGATGATTCCAGAGACCTACGTTCTGATCCCAGAACTGTCGTAAAGTTCTTAACCTTGAGAAAGAACACAACTTATTTAAGCCTCACTTTCCTCATGTATACCTGCTTCATCCAAGTCACAAAATTCTTGTGAGGTATATAATTGTACCAAAAACTAAACACAAAGAATCACTTGATACAGACTCCCCAAATAATGTATATTAAATAAAAAGTTGAGGAGGGGGAAAGCTTTTAAAAATGGTATTTGCTAAGTACCTTTTGTGTGCCAAGCATGGTACTAGGCCTTGGCAAAGACAGAAATTAATAAACTATCGTCACAATAGAAATGGATACATTCCTAAACACTTGCCTCCTCCCAAGCCTAAACCAGGAAGAAGTCGAAAGCCTCAATAGACCCATAACAAGGTCTGAAGTTGAGGCAGCAATTAAGAGCCTACCACCCAAAAAAAGCCCAGGTCCAGATGGGTTCACAGCCGAATTCTACCAGACACACAAAGAGGAGCCGGTTCCATTCCTTCTGAAACTATTCCAAATAATCCAAAAAGAGGGAATCCTTCCCAAATCATTTCATGAGACCAACATCATTCTGATACCAAAACCCGGCAGAGACTCAACAAGAAAAGAAAACTTCAGGCCAATATCCATGATGAACATAGATGCAAAAATCTTCAATAAAATACTGGCAAGCCGATTGCAACAGCACATCAAAAAGCTTATCCACCACGATCAAGTATTATTCATCCCAGGGATGCAAGGCTGGTTCAACATACGCAAGTCTATACATGTAATTCAACACATAAACGGAACCAAAGACAAAAACCACATGATTATCTCAATAGATGCAGAGAAGGCCTTTGACAAAATTCAACAGCCCTTTATGCTAAAAACCCTCAATAAACTAGGTATTGACGGAACGTATCTCAAAATAATAAAAGCTATTTACGACAAACCAACAGCCAATATGATACTGAATGGGCAAAAACTGGAAGCATTCCCTTTGAAATCTGGCACTAGACAAGGATGCACTCTCTCACCACTCCTATTCAATATAGTACTGGAAGTTCTAGCCAGAGCAACCAGGCAAGAATAAGAAATAAAGGGTATTCAAATAGGAAAGGAGGAAGTCAAATTGTCTCTATTTGCAGATGACATGATTGTATATCTAGAAGAGCCCATCGTCTCAGCCCAGAATCTCCTGAAACTGATAAGTAACTTCAGCAGTCTCAGGATACAAAATCAATGTGCAAAAATCACAAGCATTCCTATACACCAGTAACAGACTTAAAGAGAGCCAAATCAAGAACGAATTGCCATTCACAATTGATACAAAGAGAATAAAATACCTAGGAATACAACTAACGAGGAACGTAAAGGACCTCTTCAAGGAGAACTACAAACCACTGCTCAACAAAATGAGAGAGGACACAAATAGATGGAGAAACATTCCATGTTCATGATTAGGAAGAATCGATATCGTGAAAATGGCCATACTGCCCAAAGTAATTTACAGATTCAACGCTATCCCCATCAAGCTACCAATGACCTTCTTCACAAAACTGGAAAAAACCACCTTAAACTTCACATGGAACCAAAAGAGAGCCCGCATAGGCAAGACAATCCTAAGCAAAAAGAACAACGCCAGAGGCACTGCAATACCTGATTTCAAACTATACTACAAGGCTACAGTAATCAAAACACCACGGTACTGGTACCAAAACAGAGGTATAGACCAATGGAACAGAATAGAGGCCCTGGAGGCAACGCCACACATCTACAACCATCTGATCTTTGATAAACCTGACAAAAACAAGCAATGGGGAAAGGATTCCCTGTTTAATAAATGGTGTTGGGAAAACTGGCTAG
>CAUYLG010002329.1:0-33708 GCA_963573385.1 Cacajao melanocephalus | reverse complement strand
TGTAGGAGGAGAGGCATTCTGATTTCGGGTGTTCTCAGCCTTTTTGCACTGGTTTCTTCCCATTTTTGTGGATTTATCCACCTGTCATCTTTGTAATTGCCAACTTTCAGATTGGGTCTGAGTGGACGTCTGGCTTGTTGGTGATGAAGTTTCTTCTGTTTCTTAGTTTTCCTTCGTCGGCCGCCCCTTCCCCACAGAGCTAGGCCTTCCCGGGTTCAGCTGTGCTTACTGTGTAACTCTCAGTGCTCAGCGCTTCCAATTGCTGTTTTCCTTATGGGGATGGGACCGGTCGAGCCCAACTCAAAGGGCACCCAGTCCCGTGTACTCCGCACTGAGAAGTGCCGCACTGCGACAGGGCGCCGGCAAAACAGCCGCACCAGCCAAAAGAGTTGTGTTGGCGACCCGTGTGGCTGCTCCGCTGGGTAGCTCCCAGTTTGTGGGCAACAGAAATTTGTCTGAAATTGCGGTGTCCACTCACTCTCTGTGCTTTCACTGGGAGCTACAATCCTGAGCTGTTGCTAATCGGCCATCTTGGATTTCTCTCCCAGGTTTATGTTCTTACATTAAACTTTTAGGTAAGTATTCAATACTATTGTACGGGTAAATTTAATTCTTTTAAACAATGTATTATTGGTGCACATGATAGTCTATAAAGATTTTCAACTTAATATGATGTGGTTTTACACAATGCAGGAGGATCCAAACACTAGACAATGGAGAAGTTAGATGTCTCTTGATTTATTTTGCTTCTGAACCATATACCCAGACTATCGATAATGTAAGTTTATGTGACTGTGTTTGAAATTCTATATAGTCTTCCATTTTTTCTCATTGTAGTCTCTGGTATCCTTTCTTTCAAATAAGATTAAACATTTCTGCTAAAAAAAAAGTACAAAATATAAGCAAAAATGACATATTTTGTCCTGGATCACACAGTAAATTTCACATCATAATAGGAGATATGAAGTTAAAATACAAATAATCATGACCTAATTTTTTAAAAATCCTTGAACTTTGGAAAATTTAATTTTCTCAGAATATATACCTGTAAACATTAAATTTCTCTGTTCTATCTTAAAGAGTTACAGGATTTTGTATATTCCATCATTTCAGAAAGATTTTAGTCAATTTAAAGGCATCATAATAAACAAGGGATATAATCAAAGTTAGGGAAAATATATGGAGGTAAATAGTAAGGCTAGGGTAGGAATAGATCACAGAAATATTTTCTATATAGACCTGTTCAACTGCTGAGATGAGCTTCCATCTAACTTTGATCTACTTAGCAGCTAAATTAAAGGACGCAGCATACTCATAAGATGAATGCTTTGTATAAATTTTTTAAGCAACTGATAGATGGAATCATAGTTTTTCCAGATGCTTAGCTTTAAAATATTTTTGTCTAGTTCTCATGAAGACACACTATGTAATATAGTGGATAAGCAGTAACCCCATAATAGATACAACAAAGCTATTTCTTATGATAACAGTCAGTGTGTGCCAAGTAAGTAACTCCAATGATAAGTTCAGTAAAATCAATCATAAGAGGTGCTAACACATTACATTTGTCGTTAGAATTAGTTCATTCATGGTCTGGTCAGATTGAGATATAAAATGCAGACTATCTGGCCTGAGTAACAGATGCTCTGTATGTCATTTAGGCAATCCTCCATAAATATTATTTCTTTCAACTAGAATTTTGATAAGGATTAGATAGCAAAGAGTACAAAGTTTGTACTCTTCAGCAAGAACATAAGGTTCAGAAATCTTGCCTGGCTTAGCTGGATTATCCAAGGAGAATATAATGTTGAAGTGTCTATAAATTAAGGAGCCTAAACCAGAACTTTGTCTGAATAAATGGCCTCCAATTTCACCTACTCATGGGAATAGGTTTAGAAAAAATGAATGGGAAGAGCGAAAATCTTTTACAAAAACATTTCAGAATTCATTCTAAAGTAGAGGATTAGGAATGTAAAGCCCTGAAGTTTATCTGTAGGATGTGCTCTGTGGCTTCTAATGGGATATCTGTTACATGTTTTGGGGCACAGGTACTCTGCTTTCATTGCAAGGGGTAAACCAAACATTTATTCTCTAATATCTTTTGGTAAATAATAAATCCAAAGTAAAGATTAGCACATGGTAATGCGTTCTTCTGTACAGAATTACTAGGTATAGGTAGACTATACATTTTTTTCTGAGCATGGCCGCAATAATAATGTCACTCAAAAAATTCAGAGTAGTTGTTTTTAATTACCTACCATAGCCACAGATAAAACTTGAGGAAATATTCAAATAATGTTTACTTTTAAGTAATTTAGCTACCTGCTGTGAATAGTTTAGGATACATGTCTTTAATGAATAAAAATATTTTAGGAATAATATAGTCAGCAGTTTTTATTAACCTGTATTGGACATCCTTCAAATGACCTACGTTTATTTTCTTTCTCAAGGGCTTTACATATCATAGATTGCTCTTTCCTGCATTTCACACCTGCTTTGTTAATGACCTTTCATCCTTTGGCTCAGAGCTCAGAAATTCACTTCCTCTAGGAAGCCTTCTGAATTTCAGACTTAAGTCCACCTGATATTTGATCTCATTGCATCTTGTACTTTCCCTTCACATCAGTGATCACAGTTTGCAATTATATATTTGTGTGAGTACTAATTTTTGTCTTCATGCACTGAGGAACTGTGTTCTTTCCTCTCCTTCTGTTAGCTAGGTACTTAGCAGTAGGTGGAACACATTTATTCAGATCTTTGTTGAATGAATACTTGAATGAATGAAAGAATGAATGAATGAACCAATAAAGTAGTATTAAAATTCTCATCTGGTCTATCTGGGATTTAATTTATTAAATTTAGTCATCATTTAATAAATGTTTTGCCTCTTGAAGTTATTTCAACCAAAAAGCACTATTAAATATTTCCTGATACTATGTAGGGCATACTACATTTTTTTTTTTGGACAAAATCTCACTCTGTCACCCCACTTGGAGTGCCATAGCACTATCATGGCTCACTGCAGCCTCAACTTCCTGGGCTCCAGGAATCCCAGCACCTCAACCTCCCTAGTAGCTGAGACTACAAGTGCATACCACCATAGTTGGCTAATTTTTTTCTTTTTTTTGTAGAGATGGGGTTTTGCCATGTTTCCCAGGCTGGTTTTAACTCTTGGGCTCCAATGATCCTCCTATCTTGACCTCCCAGAGGGCTTGGATTATGGGTGTGAGCCACTGCTCTCAGCCCTTTATTTTATTTTCATAATATTCTGACTTAGATGGACATGCAATGACAATAATAGTCCTTATACTGGATATTAAAATTTAAGACGCTTTAACTAATTAGAATAAAGCTATGGACTCAGAAGTAAGCAAGCAAACAAAAAACATAAGGAGTCTGTAATTCATGTCTTACATTCTATTACCTTTATACTGAAATAGATGCCCTGTACCTGTTATTGTTCCTTGTTTACCTGACTTCCTAGGCCATTGCCCATCGAAGTTCATATTTTTGATGGGGTAGCAAAAGGAATAGCCTCATATAGATGTAGGTAGCATTTTTATAATCCCTTGAAATAATGCACATCCTAACCATGATATACCCTCTGGGTTCATTCGGTGCCTATGGGATCACTCTTAGTACATTATACTGCAGATCATGAAATAGTAGGAAGAGACCAAGTTATCTTTTTTTTGTGTATACCTTGAGATGGGGAAGGAACTATACAGCAGTAAACTATTTTGAAATCATAGACTTTGATTTGATTTTTAAAATCCTACTGAATAAAGACATTTATTTTTGGTCTGCTTAAAAAAATGGATTGAGTATTGATTGAATGGTGATTGCCTTTAGTTATTTGGAAAAATAAATAACTTGTAGCTCTTAATTCCCCACGATGAATAAATAAAAGCACTATATGGTTAGGCTAAACAATTGTGTTATCTGAAAAAACATATTTGATGAGCATGGGCCTTTACTTAATATGAACATATCATAGAGATACCAAGCCATTTTTCACTATGTAAGTTTTATTTTTTTCCCAAGACAGAGTCTTGCTCTGTCACCTAGAGCTGGAGTGCAATGGCATGATCTGGGCTAACTGCAAAGTCCGCCTACTGGATTTAAGCAGTTCTCCTGCCTCAGCCCCCTGGGTAGCTGGGATTACAGGTGCACACCACCACACCTGGCTAATTTTTGTATTTTTAGTAGAGACAGGGGTTCACCATGTTAGCCAGGCTGGTCTTCTGACCTTGTGATTCACCCGCCTTGGCCTCCCAAACTGCTGGGATTACAGGCGTGAGCCACCACACCTAGCCAATTACTTCAGCTTTTCTTTTAGTTTATTACAGTTACATATCATAACTGTTTATCATTTTCAGTTTAACTAATTTAGATTCATTGAATTATTCATCACAACAAGTAGTTCTTGTTGCCTTTGATTCAAGTCCGTGGATTTTTTTCTTCTAATAAGATTTTAATCAACATTATCCCTATGTGATGCTGTTTATGTTTCCATTTACTTATTTTAAAAACATTATTAGATTTAAGGTTTTATGTAGAATGGCTATTTGTGCATCTACTTCTTTGCCTAGCAACTTGCATTTTGCCATTAAAAAGTTTAATTACTGACTTATGAGGCATATATGAAACATGGCAAAGATCAAGTTCATAACTTGAGAAATATTATGTGAGTCCGGGTGTGGTGGTGCATGCCTATAATCCTAGCACTTTGGGTGGCCCTTCAGCTCATGAGTTTGAGACCAGTCTGGGCAACATAGGGAGACCTTGTCTCAATCTCTCTCTTCTCTCTCTCTCTTTCTCTCTCTCTCTCTCTCTCTCTCATATATATATATATATATTATATATATACACACATGCACACAATTTATACAAAATTTATGTATATATATGTACATATAATTTATATATATATATATATATATATATATATACTATATATAAAATGTGAATATACATCTATCTGTATGAATATTGTTGAATGATGTCTTGCCAGAATAGTAGAAGGAAATGTTTTGCAACTCTGGAAAAATTTATGTGAATCATAAACATAAAGTAACTTATAAGAGGGCAGACTATCAGAAGTTACCTAATTAGCTTTGAAGAAAGCCATTAGTATTAGTTATTTATTCTCAATAAAGGTATATGTTTTTATATGAGAAAAAAACAAATCTGACAATAATTTCTATTGATTGTTTCCATGCCACCCCCCACAAAAATAATAGGCTGAGATAGCTGTAGAGGCAAAAGTGTAGCACTGTTTATAACAACAAAAAAAGTGGAAACAATCTGAATGCTCATCGACAATGAATAATAATTGACTGCCATTTTTTAAGAGACATATTTCTATTACACATTACATTGTCAAAAACAACAGACTACATTTTAGGAACAAATTTTTCCATGAAAATTTATGTATGTTTTGTGAGTATATATTGTAGTGGTATATGTGCAACTGACAGGCTACTTAAATTTAAGAACAGATAATATGACTTAAATTTTTAAATGGCAGCTACCTTGGGGACAGAGGTGTAATTAGATATATAGAGACACTTCCCTATATATAATTTTTTTTTTTTATTGGGAGTATGAAAGGTTTTTTTGAAGTGTTTTTATTTTTTGGAATTTAAAAAAGTACATACCAAAAGGCCTCAAGATACAAGAGTAGAATTATAATTCAGATTATAATTTAGCTTTGGTTGTGTCTTATAAAAGCATGCTAAAGGAGTAAAAATTAAAAAAGAATAAAGACAACTACAGTCCACTAGGAAGCTGAACAAGCTTACAAACTAATGGGCTCCTTGAAATCAGTGATTTTTTTTATTGTGACTTTGAATGTCTCCCTATGCAGAAATGAATCTCATAATTAATTATGTCATTATTGAAAACAAATTGAAATAATTGGCTGTCCAGAGGTTTATTGGGTAAAAATCAGTTTTGTGGAAATGTTGGATATGTTAATGCAAAATAATTCTGTTGTTTAAAAACTGACTCAGCGGCTTATATAAATGGATGGATGCCCATTGATAAAAGGAAGTAGAGTAAGTTTTTAAAGTTTTAAAGTTATCTTCTAAATTTACAAATGCCTTCTACGAAGACCATGTTTACCCTCTGAAATGTAATATTTTATTCTCAAATATCCCTTCCTTCAAACCCAGACTCCTTCTGTACCTATAAAATATGAATTACCTAAATCTAACAAAATTTTACAAGTATCTCTTATAATTTGTAGTTAAATGAGACCTGTCTTTGCATCCTTTCTTTTTATGAAGTCTTTGTGTTTGGCACTGAGTAAAGTCCATGATGAAGTTTTCTTTCTTTATTATATCTTTATTAAATTGTCATCCATTGTTATTTAAATAATTGGAATACAAATCTGGGCAAAACTACCTTATAAAACACTTTATGATAAATAGGACAAATAGATCTAAAGAATAAAACATTTTTAAGCTGTAAACATGTTCATTTGAATTACAATTTAGTTTTATAATTAATAGGAAATATTTACCCTACTTGATCCTCTAATAAAGTCCTGTTACAAGGTATTTAAAAATTATTTTATTCGACAAAGGTCTCAGGTTAATGTGCTAGGAAAATAGGAAAAGACATCATGGTGATCAAATATAAAGGAAATCTTTCAATATGAATATATAACCTTAGAAGATATTAAGATTGTGTTAGCAATAATAGCTAAGATTAAGCACTAAGATTAAGCTTAATGTATAAGATTTAATATTCTTGGCTGATGTGCCAAGAAATATGTGAATTGGTCATTGTATTGGCTGTGAAGGAAAACATGTCACCTTCTTCAGGCTAGGAAGTCTTTGTTCATTTTCTCCAAGGAATAACATTACTGTCATATCTTAATTAGAATAAATGCATAAAGTCCTTTTTCTGAATTTTCTTTCTTTCTTTCTTTCTTTTTTTTTTTTTTTTTTAGTGATAGTGTCTTGCTGTGTCACCCAGGCTAGAGTGCAGTGGCTGGATCTTGGCTCACTGCAGCCTCCGCCTTCTGGGTTCAAGTGATTCTCCTGCCTTACATGCATGTGCCACTATGCCTGGCTAATTTTTGTATTTTTATTAGAAATGAGGTTTCGCCATATTGGCAAGGATGGTCGCAAACTCCTGACTTCAAGTGATCTGCCCACTTCAGCCTCCCAAAATGCTAGGATTACAGGTGTGAGCCACTGCACCTGGGCTTCTGTCATTTTCAATAGTCGCGTATCAGATGTGCAACAAATGACAACTCTATATTAATTAATGAAAAAGCATACCCACCTACAAAATTACTAACATACTGTGATTAGTCCAAGTGAAGCCCATCAATTTGTTTACTGTCTTTACCTCTGTGTGTGGGCATGGGAACGTGTATGTGTGTGAGTGTGTGTGTGTGTGTGTGAGCATGAGTGGAGGGTAATGTTTCAAGACTATTGCCAATGATGGCTGTAAAAGCTGTTTAATGAACTAAATAGGGGCATGTGCAGCTTTTATTGTTACTTAAATAATTTAGTTGACAAATTTATTTATTTTTACTTTCTGGAAGCATAAAATGTCTCACTTGAGCTAAGCATAATTTAGTTGTTTTCTTCCATCATGAAATGGATTTACAGTCGTGTAACAAACCGTGGTAATCTGAACAATCAGTAATGCATTTTTACTGCGTGAGGGTTCTATCACTATTTTTCAGGTAGAGGGATTACTCTTAATGTTTAAAAACAAAAACTATATAATATATACATTATATCTTGATTTATAATTTTTCAGCTATCGAAATGTCTGAGTATATTGAACAGTGGCTAGAATTTACTGCTTCAGAAATAAGCATTTCTCACATACTGTATTTTATTGTCTTTTCTGACTATCTCTTTTTTTTAATTTTCCTTCTCTTGACTCCAAATACTGCTACTGTAGAAGAAGTCAAAGTTAAGACTCAAATATAATGTTAAAAATAAGGGTGGTTTGGGGTGAGAAATTTGTTGCCCCCATTCATTGTTCTGTCAATGCTGTCTTCTAGAGTTCTGGGATTTGTTAAACATCAATCAGGAATAAGTTTAAAAGAGTTGGTGATACTGGCTCTGCTTCTACCACCGAAAATATAGAAATGTCAATGATAAATCTTATCCTAGGAGGAAAAACATGTTACATTATTGAAAACTTCAAAAGTTTTCTGTCCCTTACTTCTCTGAAAGAACTATTAAAAGATCAGGATCAGTGCAGGTTGGAAGAACTGAAGAATGTATGGAAGATATATTTCACGAAATAAAAAAATGTTAGGATACTGCAGGTTTCTTTCTAACACAAGACAAAACAGTCTACAAACCAGTATTTGGTAGAGAGAAAATAGATAATTCTCAGAGGAATAATAATATTTCTAAATTAAAAAAAAAAAACGGCCAGTGACTCCATGCCTCATCTTATTTGGGGAAAGAATAATAGTAATAATGACAAAATATTTTAGGATAATCCCAAAGCCCTCACTTTCCCTTGAAGAGAAGAAAGTATTCATTTGAAGAATCATTCACCAATTAGTAACTTCCATTTAGTTTAGTTTGAAGAAAGATGAATTTTTAGAACCAAAAAGCTTAATAAATCACATCTACTTTTACTTCTTTGCTACTGCTAGGTTTTCTTCGCTTAATTTTTTTAAGTGACTGTAATTAAGTTCTCAGACTTCTGTGATTAGAGGTTATTTTCATCATTCAAAAAATAAGCAGCCACATTTATGAGGCCAGGCATGGGTGGCTCACTTCTGTAATCCCAGCACATTGGAAGGCAGAGGTGGGCAGATCATTTGAGGCCAGGAGTTTGAGACCAGCCTGGCTAAAATGGGAAACCCCATCTCAATTAAAAATACAAAAATTAGCCAGTTATGATGGCACACACCTAGAATCCCAATACATTGGAAAGCCAAGGTGGGCAGATGATTTGAGGCCACAAGTTCAAGACCAGCCTGGCCAACATGGCAAAACCCCATCTCTACTAAGCATGCAAAAATTAGCCGGGTGTGGTCGCACATGCCTGTAGTCCCAGCTACTTGGAGGCTGAGGCAGGAGAATTGCTTCGAGGCAGGAGAATTGCTTCAGCCCAGGAGGCAGAGGGTGCAGTGAGCCGAGATTGTGCCACTGCACTCCAGCACTCCAGCCTGGGCAATAGAGTGATACTCTGTCTAAAAAAAAAAAAAAAAAAAAAAGTAGCTACATTTATACTTGGTGCAAATAAAAGTTCTATGTAGCTTTTTCTCCCTTCTTTTACCAAATCAAGTTTGTGTGCAGTTTGGAGTATTGTACTGCAGGATATCACAAAGGATATGCAAAATGATTTGATTTAGGGTAGTTATTTAAGAAATAATTTTTTCAGAGTCAATATTTTTAAATCTTGCATTGTAGTGTAAGATGCTTCTTTCATTTTCTCACTCTTTGGTAAAATTTTAAATGGTAATACCTTGGATTATACATTCTATAGAAAAGAAATGTACTGTAGATAAACTGTGAGTCATTAAAAGTAATAAATCAGAATTCATTCATTGCATGTTCTATTCCTGGGTTAACATTGTGTCCATTAATGTTTTAGTCTAAATGATGCACATCTGTCCTTAAAATGTAATTTCGTATTTGTTTGGAATAAGTCTAGGAAGTAAGGAAGTAGCTCCCAAATTCAAACTTCTCAGTTAAAAAAAAAAACACCAAAAACAGTCTTTTAATTCAATGACTCTAGAGACAATGATAAATTGAGCAGGATATTTGTAGTATAAGTTTTCATATTTAAGCATTATTATGAAGTTTTAAATTTAACATAGTTTCGAAAGATGATTCTGCAATTAAAGCAGTAAAGTAACACCTGCCAAATCTAGCATTTAGTTAGTGGTACTTAATTCTTAAGTTAGTAGAAAAAAAATCAATGTCCCTTGACTGGAGATGGAAGGAAGGAAGGAGGGAAGGAGGGAAGGATGGAGGGAGGGAGGTAGGGAGGGAGAAAACTCATAGAGAAACAACTTAATTCAAATTTTAGACAAAAGTTTTACTGGGTAGGAGTTAATATTTACATCAAATGAATTTTTCTTCCAAACAAACTGATTTTTGTCAATTAAGATAATGAATTTATTTCAAAGTAATACCTTTAATTTTTAAAGATTGAAAATGATTATAAATGAGAATCAGGTTTTGTGAGTTAGAAAAACTGTGTGTGTGTGTGTATATATATACATATATATATATAATATATTATATATACACACACACACACATATATATATATAAAAATCCAAGTACTGACTTTATACTTGTTTATCTTTCAAGATTTTAAAGGCATTCCTAATTTTTTACACAAACGCATGAGCACAAGGTATGGTTGCAAAATACAGGGTGATGAATTATACTGCCATTCTCTGCTTTCCTGTGAACTCCTTTATTTGTATAGTAGTTACATGCTCAGATGTTGAGAATGTAAGAAGTGAAGTACCCTGAAAAGTATCACATGATGGCACTGTTTCCATTTCCACATCCAATATTATGAAATAAAGCTATAATAAACTGGTATTAAGAATGGGGTGTAATGCCAATGTATTTTGTATAATTTATGTAAAATAAAAATCTAACCACTATCGTTATTAATATGAGTACTAAAGTGAATTCATAGATTTTTCACAAAATGTTTTGTAAAAGTTTGCACATCTGTAATGTCTGTAATTTAGATCACAAAGAAACAATTTATCTAGATACTAACAATTTCAATAACACGGAAAACAGCTTCATTAATTACTTGAGTTGCTTTACAAACTATTTTTTAAAATAGCGTATTTATATTTCAGTTTTATTTGGGAATAAATAATGCTATATCATACATGAGATTTATCTCTGACAAATATGACTATTTGCATGGAAATATTTCTGAAGAATGCAAAGAAAGTGTATAAATAATATTAAAAAGTACATGGTTTAGTGGTTGAAGGGATCAAGCACAATTTTAGAGTGAACAAAATTTAAATGTGGCCAACCTGAATATTTAAAGGGTTCATAAATCTGAGAAATGTAAATGTTAAATGGTGTGTGATTTCAACTACCATTATTTATTATGGTAAACAGTCTTTCCTAAATAATAGGCATAAAAAAATGGTTTGGAGTGATTTTATCATCTCAAGAATGAAAGTACAATAATTTTCTATTCCTAACTAAAAAGAAAAAAAAGTGTGATAATGATCAAATGGGATGTGATAAAAAATAATGATCAAAATGTGATGTGATGTATAGTGAAGTACTATGTAGATGTGGATGTTTAAAGATGAACCAAGCATCAGGATTTCACCAAGTTTTATCTAAAATAATGAATTAATAATAGTGGATATGGATCCATCTTCCCACTGGCATGAGTATGGTAAAACAGATACAAAGCTCTATGGACATCAAATGATGCCCCCCTAGTGATGTTAAAGAAACTAATGGCCAGATTTTGGAAGTGCAGCAAGTGAGCGCTATAAGAATATTTTTAAATGTCAGTTTATATCTATTTTAATAAGACAGGAAAAAAATACCTTGTACAGTTTTCCTTTTAGTTTATCTGTGAACTTGTCTTGGGGGGAAAACGTATATATGAAATCTTCTTACTGTATTCTTTAAAAAATAAATATATAAAATATCATACAGGTAAACCAATTGCAAATATTTATCTTAACAAAATCTCCCAAATATTAAAGGTTTACTAGGCATAAACCTTAAACCTTTAATCACAGTGGAGATAAATTCCTCCTACAAAAAGAAATGTGTAAACTAGAACTAACTATTCTGATGTATTATTCTATGTTATCATTTTTCAATTCTATCTTTAGACAAATAGTTACATTCTTATTATGAAGACAATAAATAAATATATTATCCTAGAAATCCATCTTGAAATAAGGATTTCTTGTACCCTAGTTTCAAGAATACATTGGTGTCATATCACCTTCTTTGGGAAAGTGACAGTTTGCATAATACTTTTCACATTAGAGAAAAATTTAAATAATGATATTGAGGAAATTGTTGAAACACTGCGTAATGGTATATTAACAAAAAGTATTCATAAATCCGTACTGTAGAAGAGAAAATATACACTACAACAATCTGTTCATTTGTCTTAGAAGAGAGGAGAAAAAAACCCAGAATACTGAAATAGGAGATTTCCATGTTCACTGTATTTCACCATGCAAATTACTTGCAATTTCCAAATGCCAGTGTTACTTTTCAGGACAAATTTCACACAAAAGGAATTCAGTGATTATTCATCCAGTTTAATTAATTCAATTAAATAAGTCTGATGCTGTCAGGTGTTCTTTTAATAATTGAATCAACATGCAGATACATAATAAGCATAAAAGCGTTTCTATGGCTGCAGTTAATTTAGATCCAAAAGAATCTGCTGCTCCTCTACATTTGATATAGATTATTCTATAATATTTCAGTAATGGGTTGCACAAAGGCTGGCTTTTAATTCTTTGCTTTCTCGAATGTCTTTATATATAATGGTTTAAAACAGAAGGTGTTCAAGAGAGGGTGACCTTTTTTCCATTACCATGGTTCCTGTCATTAATGCATTATAATTTTCTTTAGAAGTCTGGAAAAATGTGTATGTGTGCAGTACATAGCAGGTATGAATCAAAGTGTGTTACTGAAAGTTTAGAATTGTCTTTTATTACTTTATAAAAGAGAAGATTCAGAGGACACCTTTTATTGTTCTCAATATATATTTATTTTTCTTACTATGAGTGATTCAACTGTTTTTACATATTCTAATAAAACTTAAAATTCTGGATTTTTATGCTATAATAATCATCTTGCTAGTATTCTAAAAGTAATATGTATTATAACTAAATTTAAAACAAAGAGGAGAGTGGCTTTTATTTTTATTTTTGCATAAAGATAACCTCACATACAGTATTAAATTATAAAAGGATATTAATCATATATAAAGAATAAAGACTGGGGTAAATGATTTACTTGGAGTTCTCAGCAGTGCTTGATGTCATAATTATTGTAAATATTAATTGCTGTGCTAAAAATGTAAGCAAGCCGATTTTGTATTAGATGAAAAATGAAAATACACTGTGTACTGGTAAATAGATAATCATACAAAAGTAATTGGGGTTTTAAAACCCCAATCTATTCTGCCAGCATGAGCTCGTTTGCATGTTAATCACAAGAGTGATTTCCTACTTCACAAGGAAGTCCACACTCTTTCATAACCACTTTTAATTGCATTTAAAATGATTCAGGTTTATAACATTAGAAATGAAGGCGTATCTGTGTCAAATTAATAAAAATGTCCCTGAAAATCTTTATAGACTATAAATACTCAAATATTTTAAGGACTTCTATTTTTAATTGGAATATGTAGAGGTCTATTATATATTTTGAGTCTTATTAATGATACCATAGCTTTGACACAATGTGCCAATTTTTAAAGATAGATCACTTAAAATATAAAGTTTTATTATATTTTCAATTATGTGGAATTTTCTTTAATTTTAATATGCCAGTACTTACACTGAAACTTAATTTTAAATTTTTACAATAAAATGTGAGCTTACAATAAAAGAATGTAACATTGAAATTTTGTAGATTACTTAGTTTTTATAAATTCTTATGGCAAATGACTTCATCATTCAATCCTCCCTAGATGCGCACACTCTCATTATAAAATTTTACTAGCAATAATAAGCTTTTCAATAACAAAATTTAATGTTGAAAGTTATTAACTATTTTCAGCTATATTATTTTAGTATTAACTAAGAGCATTTTATTACTAATAGTAAATATTAAAATTATTTTAAAACTATGAAATAAAATGTGCTAAATCAAAAAATATTTTTTGACTTAAAAATCATCATTGTCATATTTCTAGTACCAATGTAAATGATATTTTAGTGTTCATATCCTGAAAACTCTAACTCACTCTGTCATACATAATAAGTAAATGTCAGATTTAGACAAAATTATTTATTTGCATAACATAAGAAAGGATTGCATTTTTGGGTAAATTCATTAAGAATGTAGTCTGATCAAATCACAAAAATACAAAATCTGAATTCTTTTCAAGATGTTCACACACACGTATCTATATACATATTTGATGAAACGTTTGATCATTAAATAAAAAGTCACAATTTAAAAGGGTATATTTGCCTTAATCCGTAGGTGTTATTCTAATATAAATGACCAAGATGATGTTTCTATAATATAGTTTTACATGCTCTAGAGATTTAAACTACCAAAACAGATCTATTAAATTTTTCATAGGGAGGGTCCACAAGGGATGATAAGTCAATATTTCTTGTCCCATATTCCAGATGTTTTATGTAGTTCTACATCTTTCTAAACTAAATTGTAGCTTTTGCAGAATAAAAAAGTGTACTATGGAGACTGAGATAAAAGGCAAGAGCTGTTGAAATGTTAATTTTACTATCTACTGTTGAGGTCTGCTACCTTTTTTGTATTTTTTTCTTATTCCCAGTAGCTTAGTTCTGTTTTATGAATGTTGTGGTATTTCAGTTGTTTGAAGTTTATAAACTAAGAGCATGGTTTTGACTTAGTAAAACTGAGTGCCACAATGTATATCATAATGTGATAAACTCTATCTTAGTGATTCTCTCTTTAGACTTTGATGTAGTAAGGATGATTTGAATGTGATTGTTATCATCAGCAATATATTTATTGAATATAATGATTGTTGTTTCATTTTTGCTTTTTGTGAGCTTTTTTTTAGAAGCTAGACAGATGATAATATAAGAAAGTAAATGAGTTGTAGAAATTACCCTGTTGTTTCATGTGTTTAATTTTACTGTTAGGGTTTTTTGCTCTGTAATGTGTCCAACAGAACATTTCCTGAAGCCCTACTTTATTTCAGGAGCAGCTGGGTGTGGCGTTAGCAAGTTACAGCCCTTCTGAGGTAATCAGAGAGGTGTCTTGATTCTCCAATAGCAAGTCCTTGCATTGTTACAGAACATGTTATAGCTTTTTAATTCTTATATTCTCTTTTGTGAGTTCATAACTATTTTTATGACTGTATTTATACACATCTCTGTATTAAAATAATCCAATTTCCCTTGTTTTGGGAATCTTTTGCTCTTTTAAAAAGTCAGAGTAAGATGCAGTTTTGTATATGATTACCTAGAATTAAAGCTCATTTATGCAAAGGTCATTTACAAGATAGGGATTCTTACACTTTTTAATATTTCATGTAGTAGGTGAATATAATTGGGTTTATGTTTCGGCAGTAGTTTGTTTTGTCTTGATTTTGCTCAGCAAGCTGTTCGGCACAATAAAAACAAACAAAACAAAAATGCCACTTTTAGTTGGGCATTTGACTTTAAATAGCAACTGGTAGTGTCTTATCTCCATAGTCAATTCAGTCCAAAAAACTCCAAAAATCGTTCCTTCAGTACCCAATACTATTTAAATAAAACCATTTAAACCCAATAATTTCATTAAGGAAATGCTAGGAAAACATTTATTTTGTTTGAGGGTGAGCTTAATAAGAAACCGTGTGATAGCGATTTCTTCTGATCCCACAATGCTGTTTTATATAATTGCTTGGTTTCACTTGAAACTGTAAAGATGATGATCTCAGTAAATTAGAGACTGAGCAGCTTATATTATGAGGGCATGTGTGTGTTGCTATATTACCTGGAAAAAGAATGATTTATAATTAACTGCATGTATAGACATACTAAGGGGCATAAATAAAATAATAGCCCTTATGTTGTGGTCACACAAAAAAAAAGTGCCAAAATAGATGGTAAGTATATTTTCTTGATTAGTTTCCATATCATTCAATTAAATGTTTGCCATATGTTCTGTTAACTTTGGTCTTCAAATTCAGGTACATAACTCTTTTAATTCAAACTTGCTGTTAAACGATGACATTTCCAACCTTTTGTGCAAAATAATTTTGCAAAATGCCTCATATAACTTTGTACCATATAAGACTTGGAGGTCCTCTAACCACTGTGGTGTGATTTTGTAGTCAGTAGCATTCGTCGGTAATACTTTTTGAAGTTTACAGTTATAAAAGTTGGATTTTTGTCTCATTAATTTTGCAATTAAAATATTACTCCTTGTGTTTGCACCCTCACTGTGTTGCAGCACCACCCTAAGAATTAAACTTCTAGAGTTTTAACTTATTTTTGTAAAAATCACTGTAACCTTATGAGCTTCAAGGATCTCTTAAATATTCTGTGTTTTGATAGATTATCTTAATGGATGGTATTTAGATAGAAATTTTAATTTTAATTAAGCCCCCATACTTAAAATCTAAAATATCCTTAGAGGTAAGGTAAGTTCTTGATGTACTGTAATTAAGCTTTTTATTTAAAAAACTTCTGATGACTGAGAAAGATAAATGAAATCTGTACTTCATTTAAACTTATTTATCTGGAAAGCATAAATTATTACTTATCACTGAATAATCTCATACAACATACTCTGAACTATACCATTTTAAAATTGATGTATCCTTTAATTTCTTCTTCTTAAAATCAAGTTATGTCAGGATCCTTAGAAGTATCATATATTTAGCAGAAGCCAAGATATTAAAAAGCAAGGATGAGGCTGAAAGTTACAATTGTATAAAATATGCATAAATGCAATGTTTTCTAACTCAATAAGACATCATCTTTATTTTTCCATTATCCCCAAAGAGTATTATCACATAGTATCTGAGATGTAGCAAAAACATATACAGTATGTTTGAGAACAACCTATGAATGATTGAATAGATGGAGATAGATAAATAAACATACAGAAACAAGATAGATAAATTGATGTCTCCAGGGTTGTTAAAAAACAAACAAAAAATCTAACAGCATGCCCAGGAGGATGATTTCTCTAATACGAACATCAAATACGTTTAAAAATAATTCATTGTTTTTAAAAAAATGCCAGTAGGTGTTGATAGCCTATAACTACTAACTATAGTAATCATAAATAATGATCCATCAGGTAAATTCCATTTCTCTATCTCTTTCACTGGAGAACTTCTTCATATTTATTTTCCAGGTCTCATTTTTTTCTTCCTAACCTTAAGAAAGATACGTTCATTCCCTCATTAGTTCACTAGACCATTTTAAGGAATCTTTTCCCATTCTTCACCTTTATGGTTTACAGTTTGACTGAATCAGCTGCCAGACCAAAACGACGTTTTATAGTCTACTCATAAACGTATCCACCTGACAGTAGTTTCGACTGTTCAAAGGAACTACTGCCAAAGTCTACTATATTCTTATGACTAGTTTGAAAGCTGATTATCAGGAATTTAGGGTTCTATTCCTGTCCTGGGACTCAACCTCCTTTATGCGTCATTTTGCACCTTGATGAAATGGATAACTAAGTCCTTTGAGGCTATAGTATTCCCTGCCAAAGGCTTTACATAAGGGCAAGGTGTTACTGTTCATTGATTCACAAAGTTTTTAAAAATGTTATTGCTGTTACTTGAGTAACAGGAAAGAACCTTCTTGAACTTGGAAAAACCAACCAATAACTTCCATTTTGACTATTCCTTTTATTTTCTGAAGTGCGAATCAATAAACTTTCCGTGATTTTAAATGGAAATTATTATACAAGTAATACAAAATCTCCAAATTTGTCTATAATATTATGGTATTACACATGATAGTATTTAAGCAATACTTCTTTAATACTTAAACACAAAATTTTATTCAATATAGTTATAGTTCCAAGAACAGCCTATCATATCTTAATTCCTCAATACAGACTTTGCTAGTCATTGGACATTTTTACTTTTATCTTATTACATTTATAAACATATTTACTTATAAAAATGAGAAAATACTCAAATAAGTTAGATAAATAACTAAGATTTAATTATGAGGTTAAACGACACCCATTTTGAAGGCTTCAAATAGCTGTTTTCAAACTGGTTTCAGATTTTCCCACTGGAAAGAGCTTGTGATTGATAGGTGAATCTCAAAAGTGTATTTATTTCACATCAAAGTTATTTTCTGTCCACTGTGATTATTCCTGCCAAAAGCTTGTCCTTTCAATGGTCTTCTGTCTGTAACTATGTTCTCAGTTCATTTTCTCTATGCCAATATTGAAAATAAATTTTAGGGAGATTAAAAAGAGTTTCTAGAGAAATGATTAACGGTTATATGATAATGAGCTATGCAGTCATAATATTTTATTGATTTTAACTTGTCATATCAAACCTATTTACTTAAAGAAAGTTTACTATGTTATTATACTCTTTAGAGACGAAAATGTTCAGAAATCTAAAAATGCTTAAAATACTGACAACTGAATTTTGATTATATAAGCTAGTCTTAAACATAATGTATAAAGCAGTAACTTTCCTGTACTTTCCTCCTTATCCCTACACCATAATTTTGGGATTAGCAAGTGTTGTGCCTTTTTTTTAATGTCATGTCTAGAACTAAGTATTGTCCATATGAATGCCATTTGTAAATTCTTTGTGGTTTACAAACACTTCCCCATAATTACAGCACATGTTTTTTCAGCAGTTTTAAAGAGATTACCCTCTACATCTTCTACATCTTCTTCCTTGACACCACTCTTGCATTGTTGATGTAAAGTTTGCTTGGAAAGGCAAGTAAACTTGCTTAGGTAACAGCCAGTAAGGAAGATAATTAAAAATAAAATTATTTCATACTTATTCAAAGTTCACTGTGTTTTTACTGGCTACATTGCTGCTCGTTTATATGGGATGAAAAGGTTACAAAAAGGGAGGGGTGATGCAGAGGGGCAGGGAATAAGATGCATTGGTGAAGAAAGGGAGGAAAAGAGAATTAGAGTTAGCATCTTAGTACTATTAAATCCTCTACTTCCTTACATTGTTTAATAAGTGTTAGTTACATAGAAAATCAAACCAATAATGATTTATAGTATGCCACAGTTTTTTAAACCTATCAGTTAACTCACCCTAAAGAATACTGTTCCTGACTGAAAGGTGACATGTAATTTGCACGTGTGCTTCTCTCACCTTCTTGCCTCTGTTCTGTCTGTTGCTTCCGCCTTGAATGTGTTTCTTTGAGATATATGCATCCACCTTGAATGTATTTCTTTGAGATATATGCATCCCCCCTTGAATGCATTTCTTTGAGATATATGCATGGCTAACTCCTTTACTTTCTTCAAAAATTTGCTCATTGTCACCTTCTTAATACAACTGCCTGATCATTTTATTTAAAAACATAGTCAGCCATTTCTTCCCTGGTTTTCCAAATTCAATATGCTATTTTTCTAACCATTCTATTTATCAGCAAATATTCTATATAATTTACTCATTTATTATGTTTATTGTCTTCCTCACCCCCACCCTCACCCCACACTAGAATGTAAGCCTCATGAGAGCAGAGATTTTTGCACATTAATTTTTTTCTGTCTATCTTCCCCTCTAGAATATAAGCCAACAGCAGTGGTTTTTGTCTACATGCCTGTAACATTACCTAGTATATGATCCTTGGTCAATATTTGTTTATCAAATTGAACATCTGTTGTTATAGTACCTATATAAAAGAACTGTACAACATGTTAATTACCCAAGTATGTCCATTGTACTAAGAGCATGCTATGCCTGTGATTTTTGGTTTTGGTTTTGTGATACTCATCAATATCTAAGCTCATGACAATGACAGGGGAAGTGGGGTAGTAGAAAAACCCTATGCCCACTTTAAAAACTTTAAACCGTAGCTCTGTTCTTTGTTGTACACAGTGACATGTTACAAAGATACAAAGGCATATAACACAGCACAGCACTCCGCAGCAAGAAGACAATTCCCCATTACCTGCCAACATTGGTCAGAAAGCATAGTATGATACAACTTTACTCTTCATTTGAGACGTTTCCACATTGCATTAGTGCACTGTGGACTATTTCAGTTAATCAGTGTTTCAAATGTAATCCGGGGTTTAGTGCCAGGTGGCATGCCTGAGACATAAAGATTTTATGGATAACAGATGTAGAGAAATGCAGAGCTTTCTCAGATTTACTGTAGACATATTTTCTTAAGAGATACATAGAGTAGTTATTCTGTTAACCAATGTTTAAGATCATGAAATTGTTACCTAAATATAGGCCTTCCAAATTTCAATCGAATTCTCGTGAACTAAATGCAAACTGTTTACATTACAGCTTAAAATAAAGGTAAAATAATCATCTATTGAATTTCTTTTATATTGCCTAGTATGAACAGAGATAACAAAATGATATTAAAACATCCAAATTATACATGATCTAGTGGACATACACATATTAAAGCTCACATGCTGTGCATTTTTTTAAAACCACCATTTCCTTTTTAATTTTATAAAAATCTGTTTATAAAAAGAGTGCATTTTAAATGAATTGTATAAATGGAAAAATGGATTGGAAGTGGTTGTATTTAAAGTTGCTTTACTTTAGAGTGGAGACAATTTGTTGTGGCAAGAAATATAAAACAATGTTTTTTATTTCTTTTTTCACAAATAAAAATACTAAAAATACAATTTTTGCAAGTTTCCGTTAAAATAATATGTTGCAATATTTTGTTGAATTGTATAGTTTTCTTAAAATATTTCAGTAAAAATAAACAATACTGAAATTGGATGTGTGCCAAATAAGACATTGTTTTAAAATTGTGTAGACTGGTGACAGCCTATTAAAGTAAGCAAATTCCATATGTGGCATTGGGGAAATCATTTTATGATTTTGATAGTTGTATATTATGGTGAATAATCTTGTAAGATATCATTATGTCTGAAATTATTTACTGTGATTCTATATCCAACTTACGATTATTTAGTCTCCACATACTTAAACTAAAACTTCTTTCAAGGCAGTGGTTAACAGTTGTTTTCAAAGCAAATGCTAAGTCTGCAAAGGCATTCCTTAATACTTTTTCTTTCTTTCTTTTCTGGCAGTAAGAACTTGATTTGTGTTCATGTTCTGAATTTCTTTAGTGTTCCTAGTATGGCTGTTGAAATCTATACTTTATATGATCTCATTGTACTGCCTGCATTTCATTAATGGCTGATTCTGTTTAGGGCTTAGGGAGTGAAATATTTTTCATATGACACTACCCAAAATGAGTACAGTACACCAGCTGCAAAAACCACAAACCATCTGATTTTGTGGCTTTTGAGGGTGTGAAAAGTTCAATTCTTAAAGTATAGCTTATATCTGTATTATACCATATGGAAGTGGGACTACTGTAGACTTAAGACAAATGTCAAAAATATTAAATTCTTATCAGTAGCCTTGTTTCAAATAAAGATGAGTAATATACTTATTAAGAGTTATTTTGTGTTATATTTGACTTAGAATCATGTTATGCCTTTTTAACGTTTGGCTGCATAATTATAGTTTTTATAGTTATCACAAACACCAACTTACATTTTATTCACAAAGATAATTCATTACCCATAGCTTTATAATAATTTCATATTATTTTTGGTTAACTTATATTGTATTCCTATTAAGAAATTTTAAAAATTATGATGTAGACAATCATATAGATGTAAAATTTTTAGCTTAAAATAATTTTATCAAGAGTAATTTTAAATCAACTAATTCACACATGTATTTTAATAGAAAACAAATAAAATTTTAGAATAATCCTGTTACTTAGTATATAGTCAGAGGAAATGGAGTCATTATATCAAAGAGATATCTGTACTCTGAAGTTTATTGCAGTGCTATTTGCAATAGCCGTAATATAAAATCAACCTAGGTGTCCACCACTGGATGAATGGATAAAGAAAATGTGATATATATACACAGTGGAATACTATTCAGCTATACAATAGTGAAATCCTGTCATTTGCAACATCATAGATGAACCAGGACAACATCATGTTAAGTGTAAAATAAGCTTGACACACAAAAACAAGTACCACATGACCTCATTCATAAGTGAAATCTACAAAGAAAAAAAATCTGGTAACATAGAAGCAGAGAGTAGAACAAGGGTTATGGGGATAGTGGAGAGGGGAAGAGAGGGAAGGATAGAGAGTGGTTGGTCAAAAGCGACAAAGTTACATTAGGAGGAATACATTCTGGTGTTCTATTGTACTGTAAGGTGAGTATGATTAACAGTAAGTATTGTATCTTACAAAATAGAAGAGAGGCTTTTGAAGGTTCTCACCAGGTTATGGGCAAGTTAACTACCTTGATAGTATCAGTATACAACATAGATATGTATTGAAATATCACATTTTAGCCCATAAACATGTACAATTACAATGTGTCAATTAAAAATTAAATAACTTATAAAATAAAAAATAAATGAGATGGTTTATATATGTCCTAGGTCCTGATGTAACATAATCTTGCTTTAATAACAACCATTTAGTCCAAGTAATAATATTTTGTAAATGTTGTTTATGAAAAGCATAATTAACATTAAGGTCACTCTGTGACCTATAAACAGTTAATGTATACTTGAAATTATACTTTTGTTTTCCTGTGTGTTTAAGAGGCTTCCTTTGAAGGATAAAATACATGTATGTATGTATGTATGTGTATACATAAGTTTATACAGTATACACACATATAGATACATATACATACATACACACATGTGTATGTGTTTTGTATGAGAGGAAAAGAGTAAGACACATTCACACTCATTTTTGCATTTTATACTGTCCTTCATAGATTAGCAGTACCAGTTTATTCCATCAGTTGATCAGCAGTTAATGCTTTTACCCCAGCCACTTTCACACTACAGCAACAGTTTCAACCTTGAAAGTTGGCATTCAGACACGTGTAAGACTGTATAAAAAAAGTCTTAGAAAATTTCTCCAAATAATAGATGTCTATCTTTGGAAAATATCTGACAAACTTGTAGATGAGTATTTTGTACCTCAAGCAAGATAGGTCACTAAAAAACACTTTGTCAATTGCCATAGTATTGACTTCAACAACCTCCTGTGGTGAAGTAAGTTAGTGACAGAGGTATGTGAGTAATGCTAGGGTTGATAAATGGCACAGGGTAAGTGATTTGTCATAGATTATCTATAATAACTATTAGAATAAATCAAGATTTTCTTGATACAGAATTCCTATTTGGTTAATATAAATGTTACTATGTTACTATGTACATTATTTAACAATCTTGCCAATTAAGAAAAATAATTTTGGGTGAAAAATTATAATTTTAATGAAACTCTAAATGGTAAAAAACAATTGTAAAAACATGTTAATGGAAATATAGATCTACTACAGAACCCAAACATTTTTAGATAATCTGACTTATAAAAAATGCCTTTACTCTTTTTTTATTCTTGTTTGATACAGACAAGATGCTTAATATCATCATTCTGTTACAGAATTGCATGGTGAATGACAGTTGAAATACAAGAGTTTTATAGCAAGAATTGTTAAAGATATTTAATTATCTTTAGCTACATTGATAAACCAAAAACATTAACAAATGAGCTTAAAAATTAGATCACAATCACAGAAGTCTTAACATTTTTTCTTACTATGGATGACATCTAAGCTCACCAAGCTCACCATTCTTTGTCCTTTCCTTTTTTATCCTTTGCTCTCTTTTCTAGACCAGCACTAATTGATTTATCTTTCTTTCTTATGCTTCTCTTCTTCAAGATTATTGTTTTCTTTTCCCCCTTTTGTTCTCTACTTTGTTCAGATTCTTCTCCTATAGATTTTTAGGCATATTTCCTCATGTCATCAAATGATGGTATTCTTATACATTTATATCTTCCTTTTTTCCCCACTTTCTCTCTCTTTTTTTTAAAGGTTCTCCCTCTTTCTGTTTCTCTGGGAGTTTTTGTAATTTCAAAACTAATTTGTAAATTTCTGACATATCCATTCCAGCTGTTTCTGGTTCTTCTGGTAAAGCCTGGTCTTACAGAAAGAACACTGTCCAGGATCCAAAAGACATGGGGTTCAGTCTAGTTCTGGCCCAGCTTTCTTATCTGTAAAATTATAAGATTAAAATAGGCCAGACTGAATTTCCTCACAGCTCTAAGATTCTATAAAGCATGCTTAGGTGTTTGGAACGTTGGGTGAAATTGTTAGCTTTAGAAGAGAGAGATGCGTTTTCAAGGGTCAAAGTCACAACACCCTACCCTGCAGCAGCCTCCAGCCCCAAGTCAGATCAGCATCAGTGTATGTTACCAGCTTATGAGTATTCAACATTTTGCCATGTTTTTTTTTGTTTTGTTTTTGTTTTTTGGTTTTTTGAAAGCCAAAGGGGCCAAATGGGCTCATGATGGAGTCCAGAATCTTGTGGCAATATAAGGACCTAAATATATTTCAAAGCTAGACTTTTAAGATTCTATTTTTAAACAGTATCTAGAGAATCGTTGATATATGTCATATAGAATGAAATACCTTGTAGAGGCAGTTTCAGACATTGTTCCTGTCCCATCAGTGCTTGGGGCTTTACTATTTTTTTGGTCTGTATTTGCAAAAGCACCTAAAATTAACTGTAGATATGAAATGCAACCAAGAACCATTTGAAGAATAATCATAGCATTTCACTAAAAGTCTTTCTAATAAATCAAAGGCTCATGTTTGATAGTGGGAATGTACAGCATTAAGTAATAAAAAGTCAAAGGATAAGACATTACATTACCGATATTATAGGGATGATTATCACTCCATTTTAGAGATAAGAAAGATGAGGCTCAGAGGTTGAATAATGAGCCCAAGGTCACAAACCAGGAATTGGTGAACCAGGAAGACATCCAGAGCCTGTATTTTAATTCCTGTATCTTCACATTAGATTAAAAATAGCTTTTATCATTTATTTGGTGTTTCTTTTTGGTAGTAAATATTTGATTGTATGATATTTAAAATATTCTAAAACTGTTTCTTAGTTTGTATTATTTAAAGGACAATAGGATTTTCCTCAAGGTATATTTTGATTGCCTCATTTACTTCACTCAAAAAAAACAGGTGTTATGATATTTTTTTTGCCTTAGATCTTCCCACATGTATTGGCGTGTTTTATAGTCAGTTAAATGTGAAAATAGAAGAAATAATAATTTATGGTGATGTACACTGGTGTGGATAGGGTTTATTAATTAAGTCAGTCAGCATCTAAAGTCCTAGGTTAATCCAATTTGTTACACTTAGAGTGTTTCTGAATCATAAAATAATTATATAATTATGAATTACACATTGATTAGGGTGATTTTAAAGAATGATCATAGTTGGACTTTGAGGTGTCTCTTGAGGAAATGTTGTATTACAGAATTCTACACTAACACTAAGAGAAAATAGATTTAAAAATCACTAAAGATCTAGGTAGCACTATATAACAAGAAACATAGTCTGTCAAAACCTAGCCACACATAAATGTATCTTAAATGAATAAAAGAATAAATAGACATCAAAAATGGATATTTTTTATTTTTATTTTACTTTACATTCTGGAATACATGTGCAGAATGTGCAGATTTGTTACATAGGTATACCTGTGCTATGGTGGTTTGCTGCACCTATCAACCCATCATCTAGGTTTTAAGCCCCACATGCATTAGGTATCTATCCTAATGCTCTCCTTCCCCTCTCCCCACCGCCCGGCAACAGGCCCTGGTGTGTGATGTTCTCCTACCTGTGTCCATGTGTTCTTATTGTTCAACTCCCACTTATGAGTGAGAACCAGCAGTGTGTGGGTGTATTATATGTGTCTTTTCCTTAAGTAATTTGTTGCTGATGCTATTTTTAATACCCTTATAGAACTTTTTTTTTGATATGAGTCTGTCTTGTCTTTACTTAATGTAATTTGCAGGGTACTACTAATGTCACTTATAATGAAATTGCCATGGTCCCTTGATTGATTAATTCCCCCTCTACATAAAGAGCCTCAGCTGCTGTTTCAGGAGTCATTTAATATATAGTTGCCCCTAATTTCAGAGACCAGGAGCAACTAAGAAGGCAAAGGTTTACAGAAAACAACTTGGACCCTTTTTGTATTGATAGATACATCTCATCTAAATAGCTGATATGGATTATCTTGCCACACTTTATTTGTATTCAAAATATTCATAATTTTTAATATATTTTGTTTTACACTTGTCCTTCACTATCCATGGGGGCTTAGTTCAAAGACTCCCTCACATCCATGCAAATACTAAAATCCAGGAATGCTCAAGTTCCTTAAATAAAATGGTGTAGTATTTGCATATAACCTGTACATATACTTTTGTATATATTTCATTATTCTAGACTACTTAGAGTACCTAATACAATGTAAATGTGATGTAAAAGTTGTTTCACTGTTATTGTTTAGGAAATACTGACAACAAAAAAGTCTATATATGTTCAGCACAGACACAACCATCCATTTTTTCTCAAATATTTTCTATCCATGGTTTGTTGAATCCATAAATGCAGAAACCATGGACATGGATGGCCAAGTATATGGTATTTAATAGCAAATTGTCCATGTCTGTTGCAGTGGGATTTGACCAATACAATGTACTTGTGTATTTTTTAATTAAAAGTAGGACTATTAGAATAAAGAACAGTTTACACTGATACTGTTTTCAAGATATTTATAGAAGGCTACTGGTAATTTTGCCATTGTTATATCAACTGAAGACTTAGTGACTTTGTTGCATATAAATACAAATACCTGACAGCAATATATTAAAAAGGGAGAAAGCCTTCTGTATCTCTATTATATAATATTATTCAAATGTGCTTTAAAAGTAGATAAAAAATATTGCTGCTTTATAATCCAAATAAAACTACAACTCAGTCCAAATTTAGTTGCTTTTACTTTATTTTCTTAAATTGTATCAATTGTATTTTTATGATATATAGACTTTGTTTTATTAAATATATTTTTCTTCTCTGTCCCCATAAAGGTATGATAAAGTAATAACTTTCTATAGTGTCACAATCTAAAATTTTAAATCTGTGCTCATTAAACATAAGTCATATTCTATAGTATATTGTCTTACAATATGTAGTAAATGTTGATGGCACAATGGAAGAATTTGTGAGTGTTTTTTAATATATTTTCCTTCATTATTATGGAGATACCTGAAATTAATGTTGTAATCAGATGTATCAAATAGCAATATGATTTTTATAAAGCCCACGTCTTTGAAAAAAATGATTAAGCTATTTCAGTATAGTACTATATTATTCTAATATCAGGTGTAGAAAGATGTTGTATAGTATGCACTAATTATATGTCAGATGTTAGTTCCATGTCTGAACCAGATGAAATTTTAAGAAAACTGAGTTAGAACCAGGCACAGTGGCTCACACCTATAATCCCAGCACTCTGGGGGGCTGAGGCAGAGGCCGAGGATTGCTTGAAGCCAGGAGTTCAAGACCAGCCTGGGCAACATGGTAAAACCCCATGTCTACCAAAAAATAATTTAGCTGAGTGTGGTGAGGCATACCTGTAGTCCCAGCTACCTGGGAAGCTAAAGTGGGTGGAACACCTGAGCCTGGGAGGTCAAGTCACACCACTGCACTCCAGCCTGGGCAACAGAGTGAGACACGGTCTCAAGAAAAAAAAAAAAGAAACAAAAAGAATGAAAGAAAGTTGAGTCAGAAGAGTCATATTTGCTCTACTTTGGCCTCAGGATCTTCACACTGTGCTCACTTAAGCCTTATTGTGGAAATCTACCCAGTGATTGATCCAGAGGCAGCATCAATAACATAGACAAACGGTGTAAATTCTTGTATAAATTTACTATGACTGTTGTAACAGTCTGTGACAATTTGGGACAGGCACTTACAGAACTCCTAGAAAACTAACTGATTAAATAGCTTTGCAACATAATGTTAATTTTTTCACAGTTCTGGAGGATAGAGGTCCTTGATTAAAGTGTTGACAGGTTGGCTCCCTCAGACTTTTCTCCTTGGCTTGTAGTTTGTCTTCACATAGTCTTTCCTATATACCTGTCTGTGTCTCAAGGGTCCACCCTAATGGCCTCATTTTAACTTAATTCACCCTATAAAGATCCTGTCCCTAAATATAGTCACATTCTGAGGTACCGAAGGTTAGGACTTTAACTAAATTTTTCTTGAGGGGTGGGCACAATTTAGCATATAACAATGGCTCTTAGAATTAGAATAATTCTAATAGTTTAAAATTTATATTTACAGTGTTCTTGACAAGATGCAGTTTTCTAACTGGAAGTCACAATGTCTAATTCAGGAAATATACTCCTGATTCCTTCAACCCACTAGATACTGGGCAAGAAGAAGCTTTCTTACTCTATCTGCAATGAGGTTGGGCTTTGGAGAAATAACTAATTCCTATCAAATGGGATAGGTTTTCTTCATAGACTTCACATCAGCCTCTCACCACCATCCATAAGACAATCATTTAGCCCCACAAAAAATGACAAACTTCTTCCTATCCTGGCATGACAGACATCTTATATCAGTGTTTTCATTGTCTATATATAAAGTCCTTTTGGTTAAGATTGCTATCTGGAGTTTTATTGTTTTATTCATGTGTAGAAGAGCTTCTCCATGGCTCCCTTTTTTTCACAAACTTTTCCTCAGATATCCCTTCTTCTGTTGTCATGTGTCAATCTTTATAGGAGCCTCTTTTTAAATTTTTTTTTTTTTTATATCACAGCTCTATCTATCACAGAGATTGGAGGCAGGTTGAGTGTCATCCTGGGTCCCTTAGCCAGTTCTCTTTTTTTAACCATCATGAAAATTCATATACTTCCAAGCAGTTTTTTTTCACCATCATGATATTCACGCACTTCCAAGCACAGTTCTGAACACAGTAGTGACAATGCCAACTTGTTTTCCATTATCAAAGCAGATTGGTATTTACATGAGAATTGTATCATTGTGAAACAAAACAACATTCAATTCTCTCCGTTTCTTTTAAAAATTATCCAGAAGCTTTGACACTTTTCTCTAGTAACACTTTACTCCCTATGGACCTCATAAGTATCAGAATACTTCTGATACTTCTTCTAAAGAGATAAATCACTCCTTCTTAGAGTATTTAACTGAGCATTTTTCTACTCCTCCTCTCTACTGCTTTTACTGATCTCTAGGTCACTTTGCATATTCAGTTATTATATGGGTGCTTGTAGTCTTCTGCCCCAATCTACATCTCACCATCATACCTGGTGGTTTTCGAGTTCATGTATATAAGCCATCTCTTACAATAAGGAGATCATTTCTGTATTCTATATTAACTTTGACTCCTATGACGGTTAATCTTATGTGTTAACTTGACTGGGCCAAGGGATGCCCAAAGAGCTAGTAAAACATTATTTTGAGGTGTGTCTGCAAGGGTGTTTCTGGAGAAAGTTAGCTTTTGAATTAGTAAACTCAGTAAAGAAGATCTACACTTAACAAATGTGTTGGGCATCATCCAGTTCTTTGAGTGTCCAAATAGAATACAAAGGCAGACAATAGGGGAATATGATTCCTGTTTGAACTGAGATATCTATCTTCTCCTGCCCTGGTATATTGATACTTCTGGTTCTTGGGACTCATACTGAGAATTACACCATCAGATCCCTTCTGGGTTACCAGGCATTTGGACTCAGACTGAATTATGCCACCAACATTACTGTTTTTTCAGCTTGCAGATGGCAGATCGTGGGACTTCTCAGCCTCCATAATTGTGTGATCCAATTCCCATAAAAAGTCTGTCACACATACTCATATATATGTATATATAAAATCTTCATATCTATATCTATATCTATATCTGTATCTATATCTATCTATTCCTATTGGTTTAGTTTCTCTGGAGAGCCTTGCATAATACAACTCCCTTTCTCATTCATTTTTTCTATACCTGGTTGGCAAAATGCCAGTGGTGATGAATGAAGAGGTACTTTCTCCCTCCCCTTGCCCAGACTGTCAAGGGGAAAAGATAAGCTTAAATCTCTCCCATCTTAAAAATGAAGGTCTCTCTGGATCCTTGAAATGTCATCTGAATTCTATGTTATTCCTTTCAGATCCAAGTCTCTAGATGGCATGTTTCTTCTCCCTCCCCCTATATTACATGTTTGTTAAAGGAATTAATAGTCTCTATGAACACACCTGCTCAGTTGTTTTTAATCTGTGAAAAGTTTTGAAATCACATTTAAGTGAAAAAATGTTCAAGTGACATTCCTGATAGTTTTTAAAATAGGAGATATTTTGAAAAGGTGTATATTCTCGACAGAGTATGTATAATCACCACTTTAATGTATACATTTAGTGACAATTATTTTCATATTTGTAAATAAATGAGCATTGCTATTGCTTTTTCTGTCACTGTTTGCAATACTGAATTCTTCTCTTTGAAGAAATATCCTTTTATAATTATTTTTACAATATATGACATTATAATATTCTAACTTTTGTTCTGTGGTGATAGAGTATTACAACAGGTAAAACAAAACCAACATACTCTTTTGTCATCAGTTTGCAGCCCCTCTCACCATCTAGTATTTAGGTATTTAGGGAAATAAAAATAATAGGCACTCTTTTGGGAACATGTCGAGTCACTAAGAATGCAGCATCTAGCCTGACCTCTCTGGGCCTCTCTGTGGAGTCAAAAAGTACCAGGTTAGTTTGGCCTCCACAGGTGGTTCAGATCTGGAATGAGATCAAACCTGGCTCTCACTTTGATTTCCCTGTCCCATGGTGAGGCTGGAGCTACTTTGGGCTTTTTGGCTTAGATCGTGTTCTATAAAGGTACCGGAATATGCAGAAACCATATCTGTGGTGTTTACTTTTATTCTAGAGGAATAGAAATAAAGAATTCATTTAAAAAATAATGCACCTAGGTTAGAAATCAAATGTAATAATTTATCTGAAAACTTTTCCTGTTTTCTGTGGTTCAGGTGAGTTTTTTTTCAGACAGTCAGAAAGGCTGCATTTTGGATCTGTATTTTAGTAAACTGAAACATGTTACAGAGCTGATTCTTACCTGTAGCAAGCCATTTACGTAGTTTAAAGAAACAACTCACCTTTGAATTTATATACCATCTTGGAGACAAACCTGACTTTGTGTGTTTGTGTGGAGCAAATGTTATGGCTAATACGATGGCAGGGCTAGGCTGAGGAAAGGGGTGACTGGCATTGCTTCCTGCACACATGGAAAAGGTACATCTTTACCCATTTAAAAAAGATGCCATTTTATACTTCGTTCTCCTGGTGTCCTAGACTCCCTGCTTTGTTACATTGGCCATTAGATTTTCAGCATGGCTAATTATTTTGTTTACATTTTGGGACTTCAGATGCCAGGGTTTAAAAGTGATAGTGATACTTACCTCTGTTCAACTACTTCTACCCTCATGTGATGAATTTCTAACTTTTTAAAAATCATTTTAATTAGTTGCTCTTATTACAATTATCATTATCTTCATCATTATCATTACCTAAGTGCCTCCATTGAATTCCACAGGACTAAATGGCTTTCCCCCTTAAAAAGGCCCAAATTATAAAAACTAGCCTTGTTCTCTCATAGTAATAAATAAATACGTTGGTAAGTAAATAAATAAATAAAACAATCTTCTGGTACTTGGAGTAGTTTCCAGTTTTTGTTAAGCAACTGATTTTAGTCTTACCACATGCTTCGCATATTTTTAATTTTGTGTATTCCACAGGTTGGTTTAGTGGTTAATTGGGGAAATGATTTCATGAAATGACTAATCATCTTGTTATAAACTACATGATATAAAGACCATTCTGTTAATTCAGGGTCAATCCAGATAGTAAGGCAGGAAAGTGGTCTCTCTTTGGCTAAAACTAAAAAGGTATAATTAAGAAATTAAATCAGGATTTCAGAAAATAGCACCTTACAGAAATATTTCCAGGAAGTAACACATACTCACTTAAAGGGTAAAGAATGATTATGAATTGCTATTAATGCAAACATCATCTGTGTAAGAATGGAAAAGGTTGATAGCTTGGGTTCAAAATCAGGGAAAGCTTTGTGAGTACCACATGTTTTTGAAATTTCTTAAATGGTATTAGAGAAAACAGTAGAGGAACATTTTTATCTATTAAACAGCTATAACAGAGGCATCCTTCTAATATTAGTCAAAGTTAAGGAATGATAATTATTACTCAAAACCAAGAAGGGACATTCCCTGGGTTTTGTAGATGTAGATACTTATTAAATTATATTTCCTGATTGAATGAATGAATATCTATTTAGAAACAAAGAGAAATAGGGCTATTCTATAGTAGTTATTCAAACATTTTTCTACCCTTAAGGTCTTTGATATTTATCTATATTATGTAGAGAGGGGGCAATTTTGGTGAGGGGGCAAAGAGCATATTTCAACCACTTGCCAATAGACGAATGAATCAGAATGAGAAGCACTGATCACAATGTTTTGAATTACTTGGAAGAGATATGGTTATACTATCCAGAGTATTGCTCTTTTTTTCTATGATTTGATTAACTCTGTAAGTAAATGCCATCATAATTTTTCCTGGCCATTTGAAAACTCTGATAAAGGATTCTAACGATAGACTCCCATTTGCTGGGAATTTTTCATAGTAGTACTTATTATTACATATAGTTTTGATACTTAATCAGCACAGAGTAACACCATGTCTTGTAAAAATACTGTTTGTAATTTAAGTAATTACAGACTGCTATCACCTAGGATAAATTGGAAAGTTATAGGCAGTGTAGTTGAAATGATGAAAAATATTAGTGGAAATGTATTGATTCAAACATAACTAGAAATCAAGAATTATTTTGCGCTTCAAGGTTCATTTGCTTTATTGTTTCAAAGATGTCATTAAGGATCTCTCCACTTTGTTTACCATATCTATTCCCTTCATAATATTAGCCTTGTCCTAAGGCTAATCCTAAGGCTTTTTCCCTTTGGTGGTTGTGAAATGACTGCCTACTACTCAAACATGGTCCTTTGACTACCCTAAGAGAGAAATAATGGTTTCTATAGCTCTCCCAGAAACTGGAGAGCTTATTTTTTGGAAGCCTTCAGTAAATGCCTTCTTCAATCTCATTGAGCAGAACTAGGTTGTGTGGCATCCTAAGGAATTAGTTATCAAATCTTTAACTCCATAGAAGATCAGGGGATACTTGGATGTCTATCTTGATTTTCTTTTTTTTTTTAGAAAGAAAGAGAGAGAAAAGAAGAAAGAAAGAGTGAAAGAAAGAAAGAAGAAGAATGTAAGAGAGAAAGATAGAGGAAGAGAAAGAGGGAGAGAGAACAGGATTCTTGTTCTATTGCCCAGGCTAGAATGTAGTCTAAAAATGGTTGTTAAAAACCTCTTTTATGCCAATAATTGTGCTTAACAATGGAGACAGGAAGGAATAAGGGATGAAAATAACAAACAAGCAGCCAACCAATATTTTATTTAAACCTGTGAAATGCTATGCAATTGCTGAGGAGTAATTTACTTCCAATTATGTGGTCACTTTTAAGATAGGTGTAATGTGATACTGAGAAAAATGTATGTTTTGCGGATTTGGGGTGGAGAGTTCTCTAAATAATTGTTAAGTTTACTTGTTCCAGGTCTGAGTTCAGGTCCTGGATATCCTTGTTAATTTTCTATCTCGTTGATCTGTCTAATATTGACAGTATAATGTTAAAGTCTCCCACTATTACTGTGTGGGAGTCTGAGTCTCTTTGTAAGTCATTAAGAACCTGCCTTATGTATCTGGGTGTTCCTGTATTGGGTGCGTATATATTTAGGATCGTTAGCTCTTCTTGTTGCATTGATCCTTTCACCACCATGTAATGTCCCTCTTTGTTT